>PNEQ01034080.1:6466-20592 GCA_003012365.1 Medauroidea extradentata
TTCTTCCTCTCTCTCCCTCTCTCCCCTCTCTCTCCCCCTCCCTTCCCCCCTCTCCCCTCCTCTCCCCATCTCTCTTCTCTCTCTCTCCTCTCTCCTCTCTCTCTCCTCTCTCTCTCCTCTCTCTCTCTCTCTCTCCTCTCTCTCTCTCCTCTTTTTCTCGCTCTCTCTTACACACGTATACACATGTATGTGTCTATACATATATATATATAATATTATATATAATATATGTGTGTGTAATATATATAAAATCTTGCTGCTTCTACCACCACCACCACCACCACCACCACCATTATTCTTGGACTAGGAACACATCATAAATATTTCATTTTGACATGCTTTAAAAGACGTAAAATAGGATACATTAAGTTGCTTGTTTATTTCTTGTTAAGTACTAGTATCATATTATTTTGATGATATTGTTTTAACTAATATAACTTTAACTGGGTTTTAAATTTGTGAAAGAAACATTTATTATTTGCTGCTGCAGAAACACCTGTGCATTGTGATGGAATACGTGGAAGGTGGAGACTGTGCAACTCTTTTGAAGACTATGGGTCCATTGCTACCAGATGTGGCTCGATTCTATTTCGCAGAAACTGTCCTAGCTGTTGAATACCTACATAGCTATGGTATAGTTCATAGGGATTTGAAGCCAGACAAGTAAGTTGGTTATGTCTTTCTGAACGTTTGCACTTTATGTCACATAATTATGGTTTAATATGTGTCTACTTCCAAGGCCTTGAGATAGATTGTTCACATATCTACGCACTGTTGACAGTAACTTGCAGTTTACTACTCTATAAATGTAAAAAGATGCTTGGTATTTTACTTATGTGTGATCATTATGCAATTCCGTTTAAAGTTGTCACTCGTAAATAGTAAACAAATTATGTTTCAAGGCACTCTTTAATTTGTGGATTGATTGGTGCTAGATGATTTCGTTAATACATAGTCCTCGTTAAGTGCATGTTAGTTCAGTAGAATTTTATTATGGTTTTATACAGGGTGTTCCTGAACTACAGGTACAAATGGTGAGATTGTGATTCCTTGTAAAAAGTGAAGTATTGTTACATAAAGCATTTTTCACCTAGTGTTATTTTTAAGGGTGCTATAACCATTGAAAATCAATATTTAAAAATGTTTTTTCGCAAAATATTGGAAACCATGTGGAGATAAATTACAATTCTGTGCACAATGATTAGTGTTATCGAGATTGTTAACCTGTGAAGACACCACACTTTAAAACTTTATCCTTCGTGAAAATAACAGGGGTGGCCACCCTCTTATTGAACACAACTTTTGTACTGTTGGGTTTTGTGAACATTTTATGTTGCTTTTCTGAACAGTTCATCCTATGTAACAAAAACAGTCCTCTTGTTGCAATTCGCTATAAGGCACCATTTACGAGAGAAAAAAAACATACAAATAGTCAGTGGTGGTAATACACTTCATGTGAGGTGAGGACTACAACCTGTACTAAATGATTATAGTATTGTAGGTATCCGAACTTCGGTTGCTGGTTACATAAATTAACACCTGAAATGCGCCAGAGGTAAGGTATGTGCTAAGCATAGGTGTGTATGGTGCTATAGTATTTAAGTTTTATTTGTTAAGGTTTCCTTGACTTAAATTTGAGAAACACTTTTAAAGAACTGCAGCACAAGATGCATTTTTCTGATTACATAATGCATTTACAACATTCTGTGCGTACTCTATTGCAAGTGTAGCAGTTGTTGCCTACATGCCAGGTATTGTATTGTTGCCACAGTGCAATTTATGCAAATGGTAAATTTTTTTGCAGTGGAGCTGAACGTTTTGTTGTCAACCAAGCTCAAGAGATACTAGAAAACGGGAAAGTAATCTGCCATGGTCTTTGTTAAGAATCCATTCCAGCATTCCCTTGGGTAATTTTTTTTTTTTTTGTTTTCAAAGACATAATTACACATACTCAAAACAGTACACATAACCCTTCATGGAACACTTTAATGATTAACAGTTTTTGATAACATGAAAAGATATTTGAGGGTTACTTGGTTGTCTACCATGCAAGCAACCCGCGTTTCAAAGCTGACCAATGATTAGTTGTGTGTGAATTCAAGTTAGGTGACAGGACAATGGTATGTTCATAACAGCTGTTGGGCTACTTGTAATCCAAAAAGGAAAACCATAGATGGTAACTGCATGAGAAAAGGCATTGTGAATAATCCATGCATGTAGTATTTTACAGTAACTATTTAAAGTGGCGGTCACCTACTTAGATACGCAACTGACAGCGACACACAATCAAATGTCTTATGTGATCAAACGTGTTCGGTATTGCGAATGGTAGTACAAACATTATTAATGTAGGCGCAAAGTTCATTTACCATGTTGATTGGGGCCTCATATACCAGTGACTTGAGATGACCCGAAATAAAGAAATCACATGGTGTCAGTTCTGGAGAGCGTCGTGGCCAACTCACAGGTCCACCTCTGCCTATCTATCGTTCACCAATTGTGTTGTGGTAAGATAGTCACGAGCTTCCAAACTGAAGTGTGCAGGGGCTCCATCGTGCTTGTACCACATGAGCTGGCGTGATTGACAATCCACATCCTCCAACAGAACTGGCAGTATGTCCTCTAAAAATTGTTGATAAACGCGGCCATTCAAACGTGCCGGCATAAAGTATAGTCCAATGAGGTTGTCACCGACAATGCTGGCCCAAATATTTACAGCAAATGTCACTTAATGGCTGTGTTCAACCATTGCATGTGGGTTGACGTTGCTCCATATGTGACTGTTTTTATTATTTAGAATGCTATTACACGTAAAAGAAGCCTGGTTGGTCCACAGAATGTAGCGACGAAAAGCAGGTTCATCTGCGCATTGATACAGAAACCAGATTGAAATCGACTGGTGACTGAAAATCAACTGGTTGTAATTCTTGCACCTTTTCGCGATGAAACCGATGTAGCTGTTGTTCTAGCAGAACGCTTCACACACTTTGGTGGCTCAACAGCGTTGTGCAAGGGATTTCACGTGTGCTACTTGATGGAGAATCGGCAACGCGATCCAACACATCCTCCTCAGACCTGGCTGTTCTCATGTTGTATCTCATGCCAGTGTCATATGTTTTGCTGTAAATGTTCCAGTCTTGCATAACCGTTTGTTTACAGACGAGAACGTGGAATCCCCTGGACAGTGTCTGTTTGGAAATGTGTGTGTACACAAATGTTGTGCTCCTCTTGTGTTACCTCCAGCTTCGCTATATATGAAATGCTTATCTGCCATTTCTCTTTACGTGTACTGTCTCTTCATTTTGCGCACCGACAGTGCGATGCCAACCTGTCAAACATGCTAGCAGTGCTTTGTGAACAACGCACGCGCAACTGTCTCGTACGACCAGCCTTGCAACGCGGCTGCTTACCTGGCAGGCAACCAAGTGACCCTCAAAAACTAATTCATGTTCTTAAAAACAGTTTATGATTTTAAATTCAAGTCAAGGAAACCTCAACAAATAAAACTTAAATACTACAACTCCATACACATCTATGCCCAGCACATACCTTCATCTCTGGTGCATTTCAGGTGTGAATTTATGTAACAAGCATACGAAGATCTGGTGGCTACGATTGTATAATCCTTTAGTACAGGTTGTAGTGCTCACATCACACGCAGTGTACTGCAACCACCGACTATTTGTTCGCATACCCCGATAATGGGCACGTTGCCGAAGGCACGATTCAATCAGGTTCGACCATTTCGTTCTGTTGGGGTGGATTTTGTAGGACCCTTCCAAGCTACACCGGTGCCAACTCGAAAGAGGATGGTGTTCAAGGTCTACGTGTGTTTGTTTGTGTGTATGACCACCAAGGTGGTACATCTAGAGCTTGTAACAGATTTGTCATCTGCAGTCTTCATGGCTGCATTTAAACGATTCACATCACTAAGAGGGATGCCTGCTGACATATACTCTGATAATGGCACTAATTTCGTTGGAGCCCATAACCAACTGAAAGAGGTATATGAAGAGTTGTTCTCAGCAAAGAATGAGCATGAGATTGCTTGCAAAGTAGTCCAGGAAGGGTCAAAATGGCATTCAACCCTCCTGCATGTCCAAACTTTGAGGGTTTGTGGGAAGCTGCTATCAAGAGTGTCAATCAACATCTGTACCTAGTAGTAGGCACTCAGTTACTGACCTTCGAGGAGCTTACGACGTTGTTCGCACAAATTTCAGCAGTATTGAATTCACCACCCTTGTGCGCCCTCTCGACAGATCCTAGGGAATATGATGTTCTGACTCTTGGCCACTTTTTAGTGGGTGAACCCTTGGTTGCAGTACCAGACCGGAATTTGAATGACATGTCGTTGAATCGCCTCGATCGTTGGCAAATGCTTACACAATTTCACCATGTAATTTGGAAGAGATGGAGCATGGAGTATTTGCACAATCTTCAACAACGGACCAAATTGACACAACCAGTTGCTGACACTTGCATCTACCAGCTGGTGCTGCTGAAGGACTCCTTACTACCACCACTTAAGTGGAAGAGGGTAAGAGTGTTAGCATTGTTGTTCGCGTGGTTACCCTTAGAACACCTAGTGGCAAGTGTGTGCGACCAGTCAGCAAGATTTGACCACTTCCTACAGATTAGCACCTTTAGTGCAAATCAAACTCCATCTTTCAGTTTTAACTAATGTGCTTTATATCGATGTTAAACTTAGGTATATGTTATGAACTTGAAAATAACTATTTTCTGTGGGCGGTATGTTTGTCGTGCATTGTAAACAAACTTTGTTTCTGTGGTTGTGGTGACTTTTACATGTTTGGTTTGGCAACACTGGAATTGATGCTGCAAAACAAAACAAAAAACTGTTATACTATCATGGCGGGGTTTAATGGTTTGTAATGTTACGTGCTCAACAATATTCTTTAAAAATATGCTGCAGTATTTGCGCATTAACCACGGAGGATGAAGTTTAGTGTAAGCCAGTTAAATATCAAACCACATCAGCCGTATGTATACCAAGTTTATCCTGCATTGCAGAAGCTACGTCCGGCAGTAGAAAATGAAATTAAGAAGTTACTTGCGGCTGACATATTAGATAGGAGCGCATCACAATATTTAAATCCACTTTTGGTGGTGCCGAAAAAGCAGGGCTGTGTTAGGGTCTGTCTCGATGCACACTGGCTGAACCTCTTAGTATCGCCAGAACACAAGTCGCCGACTCTGGTAGACAAACTTTTGCAGCGATTTAAGAGTTATAGGTACTTCTCCCATATTGTTTTGGTTGCATCGTACCTACAGGTACCATTGCCCAAAGACTCGCATCAGTACACGGCATTTCAGGTTGGAGGACACATATGCCATTTCAAAAGGCTGCCTTTCGGCATATACCTTAGCGTTAGCCACTTCGTCAAGGCTCTGGAGGCGACCCACGGATCAGAAATTATGTTATATGTGACCACTTACGTGGGTGACATAGTGGTGGCATCGAGTTCTTTGGAACAGCACTTGAGACAGCTAGACTGGCTGCTTAAAAATCTTAAGGAAGAAAATGTCACCATTAGCAGGGGAAAGTCTGCATTTGTACAGCCGCAAATAATGTTTCTTGGACATGTGATGGATGCGGACGGAGTAAGATAGACCCACTATGAGTAGAAGCAATAACAGATTTTCCGTTGCCAAAGAACAGGAAACAATTACAGATGTATCTGGGTGTGTTCCATTTCAACAGGAAGTTTGTGCAAGAGTATGCCGAGATTGTGGCACCATTACAAGGGTTAATTAAGAAGGGCATGACTTGGAAATGGGAGCACGAACGGCAGGATGCCTGGAACAAAATTAAGAAGAAACTGAGTGAAGCTCCTGTTCTGTACCATCCAGACTGGGAACGCAAGTTTCACATCTCATGCGATGCATCAGGAATAGCCTTAGGTGCGGTATTGTACCAGGAAAACAGCGCCGGGGAAACGTGTCCGATTGCGTTTGCAAGCAGGTGCCTTAAGGGAGTAGAGCTTGCTTATACAATCACGGAGAAGGAATTAATGGCTCTTGTGTACTCGTGCAATAAGTTTAGGTACTTTATTTACGGGAGATGAGTGATTGTGCTGCACCGATCACAAGGCGTTGATTTACATAAACCAGTAGGCTACCGCCTACTTCATTGCCACATAACGAGGTAGATTTCGGCCCTACAGGGATTTGTTTCAGGTATGCGCCACCCAGTCAGCAGGTCTTTGCCGATACTCTGTCGTGCAGCCCACCTGACGGTGACAGATGCGGCCAAGATCACAGAGAATTCACTGTGTTAATAATAAACACCTGAATAGAAGTGAGACGAGGGACTGGAAGAACTTTCTCTCAGCAAGGCAGGGAACAGACGAATTCATCTGTGAGACACGAGAGCTGCTTGAAAAAGAAGTGGGTGAACACCACATACACAAGAAGTATTGTATACATGAGCAGTTCCTGTACCAGAAATTGAAGTCAGTGTACGGCATCTGTGTATCCCAGCGGAGGCAGAAGGAGACCTTATCAGAGAATATCATGAGCAATTGGGCCATTTTGGCCACACGAGAGCACTGTGTATTCAAAGGCATGCGCAGAAAGGTGCGACATTGGCCAACGCACGAAACTGAACCTGCGACAATTGAAGGGCGAAGCTGGGGCAGTATTAGCGAGCAAGAATCTAGAGCTAGTATCAGTCGACATACATGGGTCTCTCATAACTTCCCGGAGTGGCTACAAGTACAGCTTTGTGATGCTGCATGTCTTTACCAAATACGTAAGATTGTTTCCCTTAAGGAAGGTGACAGCACGAGCCATTACAGTGAATGTTGTCGGGAGTTATTGCGAGGAAGTTGGCACGCCGGAAGCAGTATTGTCAGACAGTGCAGCAGTATTTGTAGGCGAGACATGGAATAAGAGGATGAAGAACGTGGAATAAAGGTGAAACACGTGTCACTATATCGGCAGGCCGGAAACCCAGTAGAACGAGTGAAAAGGGTAGTAAATAGCCTGTTCGGACTGCTGCAAGAAGACAACACTCTTCATGGGAAACCTTTTTAAGCATGGTGGGAAGATGTCTTAACGAAACACTACAAGAGGTGATGGAAGGGGTGCCCTATGAACTGTGTTACGGGAAGTTGCCACCTCTCTGAATCTCGCGCCTAGTATGATTCCGGCTACATCCATTGTGCGACCAAGAGGAGCTATGTAGGAGAGCATTGCATAGAATGCGGCACCCAGCAGAGCCGCATAAACAGCAAGGGATGACAGGTCGGCCAGCTGCTAGACTGCAGGAAGGTGTACATGTGCTTATCAGGAGAACGTAACTGTCATCAAAGTTAAAAAAGCAGGTCGCGAAAATGGCGGATCTCTACGAGGACCCTTATGCCGTGATCAGGTGAGATAGGCGAGGCAGGCGGTTAGTGTAGGCGTGGAGTTTACAACTTTGACAGGTTGATGAAATATCAGGATATTGCTGCAGGGTGACAGATTTGCTGTCATGGTGAAAAGTAGGGATTGGCAGTTGCATGACGAAGTCAGAGATTTTTGTAAATAATTGTCTGTAAATATAAGTGGTGTATTATAAAATTTAGTGTAGGATTTGGGATTTGTGAAGGATAGTATTTTTGTGGGGTGTAAATAACCTTGGTACTGGCTAGAAAGTCACAGGAGAAAGTTAAGTGTGTATACTGACAGAGGACGGCAGACTGGCTGGTAGGAGGCTGTTTTTGTTTAGGGTTTTCCCATGGGGGTACGACACTGGATGGGCTGTTGTTTGATGTCATAATAGAGGGCCGATTCCATACACTGTGGCGAATGAGGACACAGAGGGAGCTTCTACTGACTGCAGGCTAGGGTCGATTCTTTGTGGTTATTTTTCAGGAATTTTGTGAGAAGCCAAGCTGGGCCCTTGTCCCAGATTTACAGTAAATGGCCAGTCGATGCAGCGCCTCACAAACAGTGTAAAAATGTGTGTCGCTAGGTAGAGAAAAGAAATAACATGAAATGTGAGCTAGAGGGTTTTACAGGTGGCAGAAGTGTCGATACAGCCTCCTCTCGTGGCGTCAAAGTCAATTCAACACTGAGGGTATAAGTAACAAGCGTGTAGCCTTTATATGTAAATAAATAACATATATATTGTAAATACAGTAAACCCTCGTTTTACCGGACTAATTGGGGGGAGGTGTGGTCCGGTAAATCAGAATGTCCGGTAAATGGCGAAGTTCCAAAATCTGCACACGGACCTAGATAACAAGCTGATAGATACATAGCAGTGTGATACGCCTGGCAGCACAGCGTGTTTGTCGTCGTCAAATCGTTGTTAGAAGGCGAGGGGGAAGGTTTGTGATGACTAGCGGGAGTAGAAAGATACGCATGCGCCTTTGCCTGCTAATTGAGATAACAAGAGGCGCGGGGCAGAGGAAGAGTAGGAGAGGGATAGAAAGAGAAATACAGTGAACCCTCGATAACTCGGACCTTGATGTCCCGGACTTCGGATAACTCGGACAGAATTTCAAAAAACAAAATTAATTTTAATTAAATTATTTTTTGGTCAAAAATCATAATAAAATTGTGTCTGCCTCATTTAAATCCATTACGTTTTATTTAAAAACAGCATTAAGCTTTAAAAGCAGTTGCTCATCGCTACTTAGCATTTAATAATCCCACCGTAATATATCTGGCAAGTTCCGTGTGGTTAAATGTTGCTAGCGAGGCGCGCGAGTGGAGATGCAACTTAGCAGGCAGACCTCACTTCTTTATCTTTCCTCCCTCTTCACCGTGCGAGCCATACACGTATGTGCGTCATAAATAAACAGTTCAGTATGATGCTGGTGAATTCGACAGTAACTACAGGTCGCAATGGCACCTAAAGGGAAATTTATTTTGTTCTGGTATGTGCAATAAATTCAAGACTGCAAAACAATTTGTTACAGACATTAATAAAAAAATTAAAAGCCATTGGTTTGCATTGCAATGTAGTTAAGGTGGTGAGAGGGTTTTACGGCCCTTTAACGACATCTTACAAGCCGATGAGGATGAAGTGAGGTGAAAAAACAACATCTATGCCCAAGCAAGGATTCGAACCCAGGGCCTCTCACACCGTAAACTGCCGCCTAACCCCACTATGCTAGAGGCCCGCGCGATATCGAAAAAAAAAACAGGTCTTAATAAATTATAAAAAAAGGGGAGGGGGCAGAAATAGGCTTTTGCCCCGGGTCGCACATTCTAGAGGGCCTGGCTTTTGAAAAAGTTAAATGGTTAAAATGAATGGGCTTTTATTGAGTTCTCGTTAATGTATAGGTATCTGTGAAATTTATTTTAAGTGTAAAGAGTGTGTGAAGACGTCACTGATCTATGACAACGCAGCCAAGGTTAGTATAAAGGGAGGCCTACAAGCGCACATATCACTTCAACCACGGCCGTAGACTTCAACTAAACAAAAAAAAAAATGAAAGGTAGACTGAGATTTATGTTACTCCTGGCCTCGTATTCTAACAAAGAGGCCCTGGAAAAAAACAATTTCTCGTAGGAAATTAGCAGCTGGCTGCAGACACTGTGACATGCTGATGTAGAGAAATTTTTCACGTATACATCTCGTGAGTTGCATGTGGTCACGTGCTGTGTTTTTATTGCTGTTGAGACTGTACTGGTTGACCTTGACTACTTCCGCTCGCGCTCTACCACCCCAGCTTATCACACACACACACACACACGCACAGACTGTCATCAGTCAGACGAGAGAAGGGTGTGAGAACTTTAATTGTGGTTGAAGGGTGTCTTGGTGCCAGCTTCTAGCAGATAAAAAAAGATCAGCCAGAAGTAGCATAAAAAATAAATATAAAAGAGTCTGCCGGCCCAGGTTGTTTGACATTTTTTCTTTTATAGTTATCCCGTTACAGTGATAATTTCGTCACTACCCCCTCCTGTAAATTGATAAGTACAAAGCAGTATATATTGCCGCTTCTTTTGCTTGTAGAAATGATAGCTTACTGGTTTCCTCACGTTTCTTGTGATTAATGACATATTTTCCCACCTCCCTGGACGCCCCTCGATAACACGGACAAATCGTAACTCGGACAGCTTCTCCCCCCTTTTAGTCCGAGTTATCGAGGGTTCACTGTAAGTTTATATATGTTTGGTTCCAGCGTGGTTTCAAGTTACGTTGCTTTATAACATGCGGCACTTGAACTTGAGCTACTGTTTTATATTTCACTGTAAAGTGTTTATTTACTAAATATATACCACAAATAAAAAAATTTCCAGCTAAACTACCGCTGTTTGTATCCCGTCTCAGTATCTTATACCGTGTCTGTGAGATTATAATCTAGCCACCGCGCCGTCCTTGGCGCTTTGTGAAAAGGAAGGGGCGGAAATCCTGAGCGTGAGAAAGGCAAAACAAAGAGTCTTGTTGACAGCTGCGGCAACATTTTACCGGGTTTTCGTCTGTCCCAGGGGTGCCCCAAGATTGCGTAACTTACGTAACTGCCGCATGTGGAGTGATGAATTAGATTTTTTTTTCAAAGTCATTGTAAATAAGGGCACGGACATTATACGAATAAATACAATCTATTAATTAAGAGCCACAAAATTACACACAAAATTAAATCACTTCACAAATGCTGTTCATTATGTTTAAATAAACAAACACGATACTGTGCATTTTAAACCTGAAATGTCACTTCATTGTTGCTGTTCATAACATTTGTTGGAGTAACCAGTCCAGTAAATTGTAATGTAGTCTAGCCTATTCTGAATCAGAATTGATACTTGCTAGCTCGTCGCAACACTTGCTTGTTGAAGTCTGTGTCCCAGAAGTGCTTGCGATACACTCATCACTTGTAACTGGCTTTGGGATAGGCTTAAAGAAAGTGTTCAACTGGGTTTTAGAGGTGTGCTGTTTTTTAATGATTATTTCCCTAAATGCACGGAAGTGGGAATAATATGGCTGGATTTCAGGATCTGAAGTGTTGTCAATGATATCGTCCCGATGAGATCTTAGCACCGACAGTCTGGCTTTTTGTGCTGGCGGCTGCTCATCTTCACTATCAGCATCAGCCATCTCCCCTGCCAAGATGTCTTCCGCTATCTCAATTTCAGATAACACCTGGAATCCAGGATCCCCTTCATCTTCTTCCAGCCACTTCATGACGTCATCCTCTGTTGTTTCTTTTTCTCCAGCCACCTGTAGTGCAGCATGATAGTCAGCCACTTCGAAACCTTGAAATTCGAAGTCAACATCAATGTCGTACAGGAGTTTCTTCCACCCATTTTTCAAAGTTGTGGATTTCACTGCCTTCCAAGCTCCAGCAAAGTTGAAAATGGCCGATTTTAGATTGTAGTTGCATAGGTTCTGCAGTGTGTGTTCTCCTCGCTTATCATTCTCATCACATTCTTCCTCTAATACCACCAACACTTCCTCCAAAAATCTTTTTGGGTACAGCCTCTTCGTAGCAAGAATAATTCCTTGATCGAATGGTTGAAGAATTGAAGTGGTGTTTTTTGGTAAAAACATACATGTGAACTTGCCTTCTTCTGCAGACAAAATTGCTTCTGATGGATGAGCGGAAGCGTTGTCTATTATCAGGAGAACCTTGACATTTTCTGGTGTTATTTTCAGCACTTCCGTCTGATATCTTCGTGATTCTGGGATGAAATGTTTAAAAAACCAATCTTTAAAAATGTCTCCTGTAATAAATTACAGGAAGCTCATTCATACAGTCTTTTAGAACTCGTGGTCGCCTTGATCTACCAACAACGACCGGAGTTAAACGATGTGACCCATCTGCATTTGAACAGACGAGAGCGGAAATCCTTTCCTTACTTATTTTCCGTCCAGGAGTAGTAAGTCTCGTGTTTAAATGCCTGGGTATTCTCTGGCAGCGATTTCCAATAAAGACCTGTCTCATCTGCATTGTACATCTGAGACAAAAGTAAGTCGTCACTGTCAATCATGTTTTTTAGCTTTTTTCGGAAAGGGCTGCATGTGACAAGTAGCCCCAACAGCAGAATAATTTTGTATCGCCAGATTTTGTCCGTTAAATACGAAGTTTGCTGAATGGAGGTCCTATAAAACGAGGGTTTACTGTACTGTAATTTAGGATAAGATAGTCGTAGAAAGTCAGTTAAAATTGCATTGTGATTAGAATTGTTTGTTTTATGTGACTCAATTGCAAAAGTTTTGTTAAAATCATTTATATGTAATATAGTTTTGTGTATTGGCGAGAGGCGCAGTAGTAACTGAGGGGGTGTTGCGTTGCATCATAGCAAATTGACCCTTAACACATGAGGGGAGGGAAAGTGTGAATAACTGGAGGTGAAAGGGAGCGAACAGCCTTGAGCCGACGAGGTGCACTTTGCTTGGATGCTGAAAATTTTGGCACCGAGAGGCGTGGCTACACCCACCCCCCTGTAGTGTAATTTAATATTTTTTTTAGTTAATCATCGGAAATTGATAAAATTTTGTAAATAAGTTGAAGTGGATATTAATGTTATTGTGTGTGAATTTAAAAAAGACGCAGTAAATTGATACAGAGGAATGTCAGGGTTTGTTGTCATCGAAACCCGCGAGAGACGCGATTGGTTAGAAATTAAAAAGGGGGCGATCCTTGGAGAGTTCGCCACATAGGCGCAAATGCGGAAGTAAGGACTTCGGCTGCAACCTCTGTGAAGGGTGGATATGTCGTGCGGAGCTACCGCAGACATTTCCAGGAAGCCGCATATAAAACTGACTTTGGCCGCGACCGTCACGACGATTGGACGCATCTAGCGGGTCAGTTCGTGGAAATTCGCAGGAAGCCACGTTTCAAACTGATTCTGGTCGTGACTGTCACAAAGAGTGGATGGATGTGCGTGTCTTGCGAGAGTTCGTAGTTTCCGAAGTATCGAAGGACCTAAATTGCCAGTGGTTTCAATTAATATTAGTAGAAACCCACAACATTAAAAAAGTGAGGATATAACAATGCATTTAACTATCAAATAAACATTTTCCTATACATGTGAAATACTCACTAATTCACTGTTTACCGCTCCTAATGCCTACTCAGCAACATATGCTTCGTATGGCAATAGCTGTATGACTGCTTATCTGTAATTAATTACATTGTCTGCTGCTGATACAAATTGTACTACAATTTGCAGTCTCGCTCATCCAACACAGCAATAGTCTCAGGCTTGTAAACCAACAAAATTAACATTTTTACATAGTAATAATAATTATGTTTGTCGATTCACCTCCTTGCACAAACAAGAAACAATAGCAAATGCCTATCAAAAGGGTTTTCCTTACAATGCCTGAAAAATAAATATTACTAAATTCTGGTTACTTTCAGTACCAGCATGCACTGTACATAGAACTAGGCTTACCAGTACACTTTCAGCTATGTATTTGCCAGTTAATTAACAGTGGTAAAACACTACCAAACTGCTGGGTTTGGCCGGAGGTGGTAAAACCGGTTATTAGACAAGTAGGAAATGTCATTGTATTATATGTAAACTCTTTTTGAATCCTTCTAACATTGCTAAAAACTGCCCTTTCAGACTGCTGCACCGCAAATGTACACAAAGTTGTAATATTGTAGATTTTTCATGCTCTGTGGGGATACGAGATAAATTGTTTTTTTTTATTTATATTTCCTATTGTATTTTTTATTTTAATATGTACATGCTGATGTTAAATTTAACTATATCTGTAGTAATTATTCAACTCGAGGAAGAAATTTAATTAATTATTTTATGTTTTTATGCTTATGGGTATGTGTTGTGTTGCTTTTGTAGCTCGAGGAAAAAGCAAACTTTTTTTATAGGAAGGTGTGTGCGAGGTTTAGATTTATCCAGTTATGGCCTGTTGGCCGGGTACAACAAGCCGAGTTTTCCATGTTTTCAAATATTGCACAACTAGGTTTGCTGGTTGCCCAGTAACGAAGTATAATAACAGTAAGCTATATTATATAATTGTTCTCACGGCAAACATTTCCTGTGGATACAGCTAGTGATACATTGTATTCACAGAGTGGTGACCTGATGTAAGGAGTAGAATGTCAGTGCTGGTTGTAGTGTCCATGAGCATTGGGTGATAGTGATTGACTGCGTTGATAAAGTAAATTTGCTCATAATTTTTGTACTGCTGTGGA
>PNEQ01034080.1:20692-33921 GCA_003012365.1 Medauroidea extradentata
TAGGAATTACAGTAGTATATAAAAATATAGTACATATATAAAAAATTTAAATACAAAAATGGTAGACCTACATAATGTTCTTAACTCTATACTGCGTTAAACTCTCGCTAGTCCAAGGCCGAATTTTTGTGGTATTTTCGGAGAAATTTTAAAACCTTTCGACGATGTACGGCAATAAATCTTACCACGCGCCGATACAACTGGCTGGCCGACGTGACTCATCCACACACACTAGCGCGCGCGAGCATGAGACTGTGTGCCTTGGCTACACGTCGCTCGCTCTCGCTCGCACTGTCAGCCGGTTCGGCACGTGAAATATTTCCTAGTCGTGTGTCAAAGTTTCCGAGATCGACGTGGGTAATTATTAAAAAAAAAGTTTTATGCCAATGTTTTGTGGTGCATAATTTACGTTAACTGCAGCTCATGTCACCGTAATTTGTCCATTGTTCCCAACGTGTGTGTGAACAAATCCTTACTCCATATGCATTCGGCTTAACTCGAGTATTTTCATACGGCTCACTTAATTGAATGAAAGGCATGAAAAAAACCGTTTTCTACACTATCAATCTGCCGAGTAAACGTCACAGCCTCAGAAAGAAAGAAACAGAGGCTACAAAACCACTCAAACGTTAGTGTATCTACAGTCAGTTCATCCGTTTTTGGGAATGTACGTTTGCTGGAACCGCAGCTATTCTCCGTCCACGACTTCAGTATTGCTTCTCTATTTTTATTATGTCGGCAATCTGAGTTTTCCCCACGTCGAACTTCGCAGCAGCGTCACGGACGCTTAATTTTTCTTATTAATGCATCCTAATCACAGCTAATTTATCCTCTAATAAAGTTAAACGTTTACGCTTCTGAGACATTTCACACAAAATAAGTCACTCGATTATGACTGCTACACTATTACGTGAAGTGCATGAAAAGAAGAGTAAACAATGACTAAGCGCTACAACACGTCGCATGCGTGTGTGGTGGGAGGATCGAGTTACACGGCAGCTGCGCGCGTGCATGTGTGTGTGGGGGGTTGAGATAATGCAAGGCTACGCGCTACCTGCTTACAAGGGGTGTACAAATCGCACTTTCTTAGTTACGACTCGCTGCCGAAACATTCATTGAAGCTGCTTTGCAACTGTTTTCGCGCCCCTTTTATGCACATTTTGTCCGTTATTCACTACTTATTATGTGTCCGCGTCCGTTAATAAGAATGTCCGTTATTTGGAGAGTATTTCTCCATAAGGCTCCATGTTAATCTGCCGGTGATTGGAAAAATGTCCGTTTTTCGGAAGTGTCCGCTATTCGGAAGTGTCCGCTAAGGGAAGTTTCACTGTATTTTTAAAACATCTAATGTCAACCAAAATATTTTGTAACATTTATGGAGTTCTCTTTTTGTGCAAGCTGTGATGCTAGTTTTCAGTAAACTAAGAATATCCGTGTCAACATCAGCATTGTGGTGCTGTTTCTTTAGGGAGGGCGGGAAGTTGGGATTGAAAGCATTTGTGAACATTCAGATGTTTTCAACTTGACCATACTTACTTATACTGGTTGCATTTAAATTCTGTGTGCTACCAGACACATGCCTGGGATAAATTTTGTATTATAGTTTCCATTCTCACAGTCCTGAGTAGTTCATTATTATTTTTTTTTTTTGCAAAAGGTCAATGTTAGGTAATGTGGTGTCCTGATTGAACAGTGTTCAGTGAGTGGCCTGATTCTGTTGGCCTACGGGAAAATTTAATGTCCTTAAAGATGTGTCCCATCAATTGTCAAGGCAAAAACCTAAAGTGATCAAGGCCTGAACTTTTTTCTGCAACTTTGCGTCAGACTTTATATTATAGTTTTAACATTTTTCCCACCCATACAGGCCATGCCAATATGATTTCAGGAATGATAACTTTCCTTCTGTTTGTAATTTTTTTTCGTAAGATGTGGGACTCACATTCGGAAGAATCAAGGTATGATCCCAAGCTCCGGCCATCCTGATTTTTCATATTTCAATGATTTCCAGAAGTAACTCAAAGGGAATGCTGGAATAGTTCCTTAAAATTGGCCATGGCCAAAGTTTTTCTAGTTTTTGTCCTAGTGTATAGTTTCGTGCAACCATCTCTATTGACCTTGCTGTCGAAAATAAAATAAAAGAATAGTAAAAAAAGTTTTGTCTTTGAGAAATCCTTGTGCTAAATGTTTTTCACTACTAGACAATACAATCTAAGATCGTTTGAAGCTATGACGGGAGTGTGAACTTTTGAAGTGGGTAATCGTCACCAACAAATTTAAAAAATTTAAAACATAAATTTTATTGTCAATGATATCAAACATTTGGTTTCTTGTAAGAATTAAAGTTTTCACCTATCAACCTGGTTAGGCAATGTAAAATTGTAATTGAAATAGTGCATTTCAAAAACTACCCATGTCTACGCTTTTTACCTAACTGGTATTGTTGCTGCAAATCTTAGTATGACCTGCATTTAATTGAATGATTTGAATAACACCACACTTTATCTTTTGTTGTTGCATTAGAGACCAGCTATTGCCATGGTTCTTATATTATTTGGTTTTTTATTCTCCCGAACAAGTTTTGTTTCTCAACTTGAGTTGTTTTTTAATTCACTCTTTCAATTACTGTTGTCTACGTCTACTGTAGTTGTGTAGTTGTGGAGGAGTAGAAGTAGTGGTACAGTGCTATTCATCCTCTAAATTGCTTGGAAACTTGGGAGAGAATAAGACACTGCAGCTGCATGGAATGTGAATGACAAGAGAAGAGGGGTACAGAAACAACTGTGGCATTACTAAACAAAGACTGACAATTTGATGAGGGTTTTTTTATATTTGAAAGAAGACATGACTACCTGCATGCATTTGGTGATGTTGCATGTAGTTATTAAGTCTTTCAGTTAATAAAATCTATACTGCTACCCAATAGCATTCAAAGTTTCCAACGCAGTGTACATTACAGGCATCCCCGACTAACATAAAGATTTCGTTCTTACATTGCTTATGTAAGTCATAATTTTACGTAAGTCTGAATTGTATTGAACTTACAGTGGGGGGGGTGCGCCAAAGTGACATATATTCTGTATATATTCATTATAAGTTTTTTTGTCATGACTATGTAGCATTGCAGGGCAAGGGGTTTTTCATTATTGGGGAATTAATATTTCATGTAATCTTTATTTTAAAATACAATATTTAAATTTTAACTTTTATTTCAATGGTCTCAGTTCCAGAAAGGAAGAGTAAAAGCGCAGTGCTTTTATTCCAGTAATTTCTAGATTTCATATAGGGTGTAATGTTTGTTGATATGGCCAGGTGGCCTTGGTAGGAGGCAGTAGCCTTGTTTTTTTTTTTTTGTGTTCTGGTTGTTTCTGCAGGAGTTCTGGTGCTGTTTGCTGTTATTGCATAGTTTTTAGTTTTGCCTTTGAGGGTTCTAGTTAATGGAACGAATGACGAGGGTCACGCCACCAAGAACCAGCGAATGAGAGAACTGCGTGTGCCGTCCCTTCGCCCTTCGTTCTTGAAAGTTTAGCCTCCGCCTTGTTAATCGAATTCGTGACATGAACCAGATAGGACGCGCGCGGGGCTACGGCCCAAATTTTACATGTAGTAAAGTTCAGGAGTGATAAATTTAACATGTACGTGTAGCACAGACACTTTTTTTGTTATTTAACCTTTTTTCTGACATTTTTCAACTTTACGAAATTTGTTTCCACCTGTACATGTAGGGAGACCTGTATCAGCTTTTAACCTTTCCTTTTTTTGGCTGGGTTATCATCGAGCTAGTGCACTAGTCTAGGAGAACTGGCGTGCCACATTCTGGCAGCCGAATGTGTCACAGATACACGAACAAGGGTTTTCCACTTCCTGATGGAGTATGGCCAGCCTGCAGGAGACAGCTGTGG
Organism: Medauroidea extradentata; assembly: GCA_003012365.1. Classification (NCBI taxonomy): domain Eukaryota; kingdom Metazoa; phylum Arthropoda; class Insecta; order Phasmatodea; family Phasmatidae; genus Medauroidea; species Medauroidea extradentata. Next base: position 24,592 of record PNEQ01034080.1, read on the forward strand.
GCACAGGGAAAACAACAGCCTGTGAGAAATGGATCAGATGCTGAGAACATTGAGGGAGCAACACCGAGAAACTGCAAGTTTAAATCATTATTTGTCAAGGTTGTTTCTAACTGTTAGTATTTCGGATTTATTAAGAGCAGAATTAAAAATCTTTGTTTATTTTGTAATGGTAAGAATATAATTATATTTAACAGGTAATAGTGCAAAGATAACAGTGGTGTAAGATATAAAAATTTCATGGAAGTAATTTTTAATTTTGGTGCAAAAGGTATTGGACATAAGGTTAATAGTTTTGATATGTTGAAAATGTTCTGTTACATTAAATTTTATTGTGGCAAAAGGTAAGTATTTATAATTTTTTATTTTGCTAGTTGTTAACCTTGACATTTGAAAATTTTGTAGTCAGGATGTCTGAGGAGGAACCAGTTTAGAGGTTTTTCTATAGAGGATGTGGAGGGTAGGAAGGATGAGGAGAATACAGAATCAGGGGATCAAGTTCATAGGTCAAATAAGGGAAACAAAAATTAATTTACATTAATATTGGATCAGTTTTCAAATTTTCAGGTAGAACAGGAGAAACAACAAACTGAAAAGATGTGCTGACTTTAGGGAAGAGATGAAGGAGAGATGGGATGTTATCAGTGAGAGTTTAAAGCAAAGAGTTGTACAGTATGAGGGTGAGGTACAGTAGGTAACTGTTGCAGTTGGGTAAAGTAGCAAGGTTGGTTAACCTGTGTGAGTATTGTTATTGTATGTAACGGTAGTTAAAAAGGCGGGAATGACTGTTATCATGACTGTAAGGACCTATCGTTGTAAATAGAGGAGTAACATGCAAAGTAGTAAATAAAGTAGATTTGTCATAACCACAGTGTATATTCCTTCGTAGCGAACCTACAAGTTGAACAGTAACGAGCAAAGTACAGGTAAACGAAAATGTAATTCAAGATTGTGAGGTTAGGACAAAACTTGTTGAACAAAATGGTCAGAAATTACAAACTGTTGTAGAAAACGTCCAAGCTCAGTAACATAAGTTACAGGATAATGTCATTAGGCAAGAGGGAAAAATGTCAACAAATGCAAAAGAAATTGAACAATGTTGGATTCAAATTCATGAAAGTGTTAGGGGTATGCAGGGACTTGAGAGGCAGGTGCAAAAGGTGGAAAGTAATTTTGAACAAATTGTAGAAAAACTATTTAGTCAGAGTCCAGTCATTGGTCAGCATCTGGAGAATGTTAGAGGAGAGGTGAAGAAACTGCAGAAAAAATGTAAACAATACTGTGATGAAAATTTTAAGCAGTTGCATAGACAGGGTTATGGCCTAACAGGAAACCGGAAACTATAGTTTATTCACTTCTGATGATATTTTGACTTTTGTGAGAACAGTACCAAATTTTATGGAGATAATAAATGGCCTAACCCTATACAATTCATACACAAATGTGAAAGTGTGCTAAATTCTCTGGAAGGGGGGGGGGGTGTCAGATGAACAAAAAGTACAGCTGTTCGTCAGTCGGTTAGGGAGTGATGCAGCCCAATGGGCTAGTTGGAAAGAAACTGACTGGGTAAATTTTTCTGAAGCAAAACAGCTTTTTTGCAGAAATACTGGAGAATCTACATATGAGAGTACTTCTTACAGTATATATTTGCAGGCAAATACAGACCACAAAGTTGGCCTATGACAAATTATATATAACTACTACATTTACAGACCAGGTATTTGGATCAGGGAATGACAGAAGAACAGTTCATTTCACATATAACACATAATTTTCCATGGACAATCCAAAACTGTATTTTAGGGAGTAGACCTAAAAATTTTGATGATTTGATTACACTACTAGAAGCTATTGATAGGAGAAATGAGAGGGAAGAAAGAGGATTGAGAAAGTGAGAACGAGATAATAGGGACAGAGGTCAGGGGAATGATAGAGGGAATAATCAAGGAAAGGACAAGCAAAGAGAAGAGGGTAATAGAGATAGGCTTGGTGGAAATCATGAGGACAATAGGGGTAGACTACAGAATGATCGAAGGTAAGGTAGGGATGATCAGAGACAGGCTAGGCATGAAAAAAAAATGGGCAAAGAGGAAGGGAACCGGATTTAAACTTGTAGAAAAAGGGGATTGTGTCCTGAATGCCTTCTTAGACAGACTAGAGAGGAAATATAATTATTGTGGGGTGTTGCATACAAATCAGAAATTCTGAATTGTGATAATGAGATCCAAACAGAATCTGAAATCTTACTTGAAGAAAATCAGGCAGAAGCAAGGATGGTTCAGGGAAAAAGGAGTTTATGTCCATACATTTAAGTGTGTTTGATATCTGGAGGGAAAATTTTAAAATGCCTGTTGATTCAGGGAGTGAGGTAACTGCAATGTCTGAATATTGTTTGAAAGATTTACAAAAGTATGGGTTAAACATAATTGCAACACTATCAGTATCTAATGTATCAGTGGTAGGGGCCACTGGAACTCGAAATAAAAATGTTAAAAAAGCAAGTTATTTTAGAAATTAAGGTTGCAGGTAATGTGGATAACATTTTTAATTTTAAAAGGTTTAAGTGTTGATATTGTGTTAGGAGTAGATTGGCTACAGGAACAGGAGGTAATCATAAATTATTCTGAGGGTTATGTAGAAGTTGCAGGAGAAAAAATCAGGTTTGGAAGGACAGAGAATTTGGCCTTTTCATGTAATTTGAAAATTGTTATTGAAGGAGTGGATAATGATGGTATTGCATTATGTTGTAATTTTTTGGAGAAAAAAAATTTTGTACACGAGAGGAACTGGGGAAAATAGACTTACAAGGGGGCACCAATGAGAAAAAGCAGAAAATTAAGGAAATTTTACAAGGGGAACATAAAGCATTTGCAAATTTTCCAGGATTGAAGCATAGGTATGAATGTACTTTTGAGGTACAGGACCATTTGTCATAGAAGGTATTGAGGAAAACTGTGTGTACAGAGTTAACGGAGGAAATTGGCATGAAGAAAGTGTAAGGGAAAATCTGTTAATTTTTATCCCTTTTGATGCCAGTGTTGATTTAATTGATGTGGTGTAGTATTAAGTATGCTGCATATATTATAATTCTATTTGAATTTAGAATAAGTTATGTTCATAAGTGCAAGAATTCATAGTAAAGCCATAAGAACTAGGTTTCAGTGGCAAGACATGGTACAAATATTGTGGGTCAAGTCGAATTTTGGTAACAATTTGTGTAAATGATACGAAGGAATTTGATTATTTGAGTGCAGAGAAGGATGTAGTATATGTAAGTAATTGGTATTTATGGCATTATTGAAAGTTTTGTGTGGTGATTGCTGATGATAATGCTAAGTGATGAATAAATAATATGTGACAATTGTTTCATTTTTGTTATGATGAAAAAAATAATATGGAAATATGTTAATATAATAAATTTGTTTATTGTAGAATGTATTTTTATTTCTTGCATGTTTTGTAAACGTAAAGGTTATTGTAATGATGCAATAGAGTATTATGAGTAATTGGGAAACCAAATTTTACAAAAATTTTGAAGTGTGTTTGGTCATTTCAAGAGTTATTTCATTGAACATTTAGACTAATATGTTGAAAATTGACTGATATGAGAGGTGTTTATTCATGATGTTGTAATAGGTTGACATTTTTGTTGGAACACAAATTTTGAACTTTGTCTTTAAATGAAGTTTGAGCTACATTTACATATAAGAAATGATTTAGCCTTAAAATCATTGGACATTTGTAGTAAACGATAATCTGTATGTTATAATGATGTTATTTTTTTATAAATTATTGAATGAAAATAACATAAGGACATTTTGCTCGAAACTTTTGGATTTTGTATAATGTTTAATGGTTCTAATGTATGAACGTATAGGTACTTAGTATTTGTTCATGTTTCTAGTTGAAAATAATAATGCTATACAGTTATTCTGTATTAGTATATTTTCTTACATCTTTGGTTTTTTCTACAAGAAAAGTGCTTACAAATAGTAGTATTACTATATAGAATTTATCTGCATATATTCTGGTGCGTTCTGTTTTCAGTGTTATGTTCAGGTAGGTAACATAAAGTATTTTTCTTCTAAACACTGTAGTTTAGGAATTGGAAGCAAACAAAGTTTGGGGAAGCAGCAGGCGACCGAAAACATATTTTGATTGTTCCACGTCACAAGCCATAACGGCCAGCACTGGTCATATAAATGCTTAAGCTAGCATGGCAAACAATGGGTAAAGTGTAGCGTATTGGTTACGGTACTTGGCTACTAGCTTTAAGGATCCGTGTTCAAAACTCACATATTTAATGTTTTTTTTCAGATAGTTTTACAGCATCTGATTGAAAAATGTTTTATTAATTTTTTGAAACCATCTATTTTCCATTTTCACAACCATGTTAATACGATGTCTGAAATTGCATATTTCTGCGGAAGAAACAGCTATTTAAAATGAATGTGAATCACGAAAGTGATTTTTTTGTGTGATCTAGTAGGATAGTGTACCTACATTAAAACAATAGGTCATATATGGTTAAGCTTGTATTTAGGCTAAATGTGTTTTTTTTTATATGTTCAATCACTCGTTACTTCACATATTACATAATGAACATGTCATTAGTGGTAAATAGTACTGCAGTAGGCTTATGTTATACTAATATACTACATAAATAACATTTTTTTTGTGGTACGCTAAACCAAAACCACACAATAGCCAAGAAGTATTCTTTGCTGTATAAATTTATGTATTGCATATGAACCTGATATCCGTAATGAAATACAAAATACTATTGATTATACAAGATATTAAATTTGGGTAAAGAATCAATGGTTCCATGCAAAATCTGAGAAACAATATTATATTAACCCGAAAGATTATTGAACACACTTCAGTTTTCCAATATCAGCCCAGAGAGTAACCATTGCACCATCTTGGCCGACACTTGGTGTTGTTCTATTGTAAAGTAAATATATGGGTATTAAATAATTAAATATAGAATTGGTTTGCGCCAGTAAACAGGTTAATTTAATGTATTAATGCATATTACAGTGCCCCGAAATTGCTCTGATATTGTGCGATATAACAGTGTGCGTAACACTAAACTTTTATTAAACCTCTGACTCGAATACATTTTAAATATAACATTTGTTACGTTTTATGGTTAACTACATACGTATAACCAAACGAACCACCGTAACAGACTTAAAAATAGTTTTTTTTTTTACCAAGCGTAGTCTGGCATTCTGCCGGATTGCGACAGCAGTCAGCTAGCTTGCCAAGGCTCGGTGTGTACTATGGCAAGTGACGTCACTGCACGTTTCCGCGGGCGTTTTAAAAGCATGAACTTTAAGTAGCTGTAGTTACCTCAAATCGACTTCAAATTAAAAAATTTCAACACTCATAGATTTCTTTTTATCTGCACGTAGTGTGGATCTTCTAATTGAAATTCACTTGAGGGGTCTATTGTCACAGTTCCAGAAAGGCGCAGTTCTTTTATTCCCGTATGTTCTATATTTCAGATAGGGTGTAATGTTTGTTGTTATGACCAGGTGGCCTTGGTAGGAGGCAGTAGCTTCATTTTTCTTTTCGTGTTCTGGTTGTTTCTGCATAAGTTTTGGTGCTGTTTGCTGTTATTGCGCTGTTTTTAGTTTTGCCTTTGAGGGTTCTAGGTAATGGAATGAATGACGAGGGTCACACCATTGAAAACCAGCCAGTGAGAGCACGGCTTGTGGCGCCCCTTCGCCCTTCCTTCTGGAAAGTGTAGCCTCCGCCATGTTAATTGAATTCGTGATACAAGCCGGATAAAACAAGCACGGGGCTACGGCCCAAATTTTTACATGAAGTAAAGTTTGGGAGTGACAAATTTAACTTAATAAACCAGATAGGTTGGGTTATAATGAAGTACATAATTTCTGGACTAAGCATTCTAAACTAACCAGTGTCTGTGGAAATGCCAAATTTGGCCTACAATGCAACATAACTTCCAAAAGTACTACCAATAAATTCTGGAGTACTTGACTATAGGTCGGGAGACCTGTACCAGCTTTTAACCTTGCTTATTTTTGGCTGGGTTATCATCAAACTAGTGCGCTAGTCTAGGAGGACTGGTGTGTCACAACTTGTTAGAGTCTTTATAGCTGGTTCCTTAGTAATAATCTTGTGTGCCCTCTTGCATTTTAATTTTTTATGTAAATATAACAAATATACACGGAAAATATGGACAAAGTTTCGGGCTCTCCATTCCCAATAAATGCTATGTACTCCTAAAGAAACAATAATAATTTTATATATATTATTTAGAATACTGTAAAGAATACATTTGAATACTTTAAAGGCCTAAGTTTTGATTTAAAATATATTTAACAATACATGTACAAATGATATAATACAAATTTGTTACATGAAATAAAAGAAAAAAGATGAGCTTGTGCAACTGCTAAGATAATACTGTTCACAAAACATGTAAACCAATCTACAGTGAATGCATATTTTAACTAACACACGTAGTTTTGATGTTAAAAATATCTATTTAATCTCATGAGAAGAAATTTATTTATTAAGTCAAACAAAAAAATTGTAAATGCATGCTACTGCTATCTAAATTAGTTCACAAAAATTATAAACCTACCTACATGTTTTATCTCAGATGCACATAGTTTTGATCTTAAAACATATGTGTTATTAACCACATGAAAACAAATTTCTTATATTTTTATAATTTTTAGTTTGTCTTCTAGAGTTATTAGAGCTAGTTTTTACTTCCTTCACCAAACTTTAGTTTCTACATTTCCATAGTATATTGCCTGCGACTTCCATATAGCACGAGATAACAAGCACTACCCCAGCATCTACCACTGCACACTCAAGGTCACACACAAAGGCAAGGCCATGTTAGTGCAATGTCAGATAATGGCAGTTGCTTCCTGTCTTGGCTTGCAAACATAAAGAAAGTACAGTCGCAGATGCACAGTCATGTGCTCTCAAATCCTGTTCAGCGCGAGAGAGCTCTGCATGGGCTTGTAACACTTACAGAATGGTGTCGTGGGTAAGTTCGGGGATCTTTGAGCAGTAATATATCAGCCGAGAGTTTTTTAAGTATTGGTACATTATTTATGTGTCTCCAAATTTACCTAAGTCACAGGTTACGTAACTCTGGTGATGCTTGTATATTAAAAAAAATTTTATTATAAATGTGGATGTTCCACAATTTTAGTATATCGGCAGTATCAACATCCATGATTGCCATATGTAATTGGGAGTTGACTGTTGCATTTTTTATTTTTTATTTTATTTTTTTATACTCTCAAAAATTATAAACGCTTATAATGTTATTTAATTAAAGTAGTCTATTATTAATATTTTTAATGATTGAATTTATTTAGTTAGCACTCCCTAATTTCTTACTAATTGGTCTTTCAGCATTTAAGAGGGCAGTGTATGAAGACCAAAATTAAATTCACCTGTTAGTTGTATGCTATAAAGGATAAAATAAGGATGATTTGAATTTTAACTAGAAAAAAAGACTTTATTTTTATGCCATATAACGCATAACCATTTTCAGATTTAAAAATTATCAGTAGTTACTACTAGTATTTCTGTAGAATGTTCAACTAATGCAGATTTTTTTTTTCAGCCTGCTCATTACAGCTTTGGGTCACATAAAACTGACTGATTTTGGATTAAGCAAGATGGGCTTGATGTCTTGTAAGTATATTTTTCGTTTATCTATATTTTATTTAACTTAGTTATTTTACACTTCACACACACACAAAATGTTTTACTGTGTGTCTGGTTTTCATGTTGCTTGTTGTTCTTGGATCAATTATTTTTTGTAGCATTAAATTATTGTAAAATTTTTTATACTTTTTTTGAAAAAAATATATCACTTAGATTGATCTCTAGTACCAGTTTTCTTTGTAGGAACTAAAGTGTAACAGCATAAACATTGCAGTTTGTAGTAGGCAATTGACTTTGCACAAGCTACATAAGTATAGCTGAATTCTTTTAAGCATTAAATATGCTGCAGAAATCTTCTCCATTCGTTGCATAGGGCCTAACTTCAAATTTACTAAGAAGTGAGATTTTTTTCCTTCTAACACAGAGACCTCTAAATCTGGAGTTTGTTGTGTGGACTAGTGCATATCCATATAGTGCTCATCAACCACAGTGAATCCCAGCCTTCTGCTTGTAATTGTCGACCCGCTTTGTTTGGCTTTCTTTAAGTATTTTTTTTTCTGCAAATGTTTGCCTTTTGCAACTGTGAGCTTTGATCAATGTTCTGAGACTGTTCTGTCATTTCAGTACTTAGTAATTGCTTCACATTTTTCCTGTATTTTAGTTTACAACAAACAGTTTACTTCTTATATTGTATTAAATACGCATGGCAAAGTTTACCACCAAATAATCTGATGAAGTGAAATTTAGCTTTTAACTGTGATTTTCATATATTCTAGCAGACTTTCTGTGTGGTGAAGGAAACAAATGAAATATAAGATAACAGTATGTTAATTTGCAAAACAATATTTTTCTAAGGAAAATTTTTAATACTAGATTTACACTACTTGAATAATTATTTTGGTTGGCCAATGAATAAATATATTTACAATCAAGTTCTTTTCAAAAAATGCTGCTATGGAAACAGTTGTCATGTCACAATGATTAAGTTGTTTATTGTTTCAACTTCGTAATTCAGTCTCCTTCACTAGAGGCGTACAGCGACACGTCTAGCCACAACCTTGCGAGCTTGGTATGTTAGATAATGAACTAAACAGCACTTCTACTAACTGATAAACATTATTTGCCACGACTATCTAGGCTGGTATTTTTACAGGATAATTTTTAAGTTAACCTTGAAATGAAGTTATGGTTGTTAGCTTCAGTTTTTATTCCTGTTATTTCACCCTTTCAAAAAACCAAAAACCATATTCCTCCAGTCACAAGTGTATCGTCAGGGAAACGGGCCACAGTCCATTCGCGCGACAATCAACAGCCATGGTGCAATGATTTCTCTCGCCTGACGATGGTCTTTTCGCCTGATCCTGTGACCACTACTGCACATTACTCAGCTAGTGAATCATATGCTAAACCCTCACTTGTTGGCTATTAAGGTGTACAAGTCCGTCTTACTGGCCCCCACCATTCACCAATACTACTGTACAACTACAGTGTGAGCCAGTGGTTTACCAGGCTCCAAAACGCTTCCTAATTTGGCAGAGGCTAAACAAGAAATAAACATGTAAAAAAATTTGATGCCTCTACCCCCGGCCAAATATGGTATAGACTGGGTACCCTTGCTCAAACAAAGCTATGCTGCCTTCATCCTTCAGCCATGTGGCTATA
>PNEQ01034098.1:0-11899 GCA_003012365.1 Medauroidea extradentata
CCACCTTGGACCATTCTCACTTGTAGAACAATGGTACTGCTAATTTTGGTTAGGATTCATCCGTACTAGCCAGTCAGTATGACTCTGTACCTGTACAGCATTTAAATATCCCTAAAAAATTCCATCAGTGCAGTGCTAGTGGTATAATTCGTTCAGAGTAGAGTGATCAATTTTACGACAGGAGCGGAAGCTCCCAACTAGTTTTTAATTTTGGGTTAGAAAAATTGTGCTTAAGTTTTGTTGTTAACATCACCTTTAATTTTAGGTGGCTTCCTAATGTAACTATTTTGTCATGTTTCTTTTTAACGGCGCGGTTCACCACAGTTTTTAACGTCTTTATTTATTTTTATATTTGTAGGCTACCAGATATTTTTTTCTTATTTCAGACATAAATTATGATATAATCTTCCTCTTGGGAAATTTTTGTATCTCTTAAGCCTGGTTACACCAACGATAACATTGCTAATAACACGTGTTTTCAACAAAGTTATTAACAATGTTGTAAAAATTCTTGAAAATTGTTGACGTGTTATCAACATTGTTGCCAACATTCTGTTATTAACTTTGTTAATATTTATAAAAAATGTTAATACAATTTGTTGCCAACATTTTGTTGATAACATTTTCTAGCAACAAAAGTTATGAATTTTAGAAACATGTTAATAACTTTGTCGCAGACAATGTTGATAACATTATTTTCCCGACCCGTTCTAGGGCGGTCTAGATCAAAGGATGTTGGTAACAAATTTTACTAATAGTGTTATCAACAATGTTGTAGGCATTTTTGTCATTAACATTGCTATTAACTTACAGTCACCATTCTTAGAACTTTGTTAATAACATTGGTGTTTTCAGCAATGTTAATAAGACATTTGCTATCAACATTGCTGTAAAATAGTGTACCATTGCTTAGGATTTGTTGATAACATTTTGTAATTAACATATAGTAAGTAACATATAGTAAGTAACATTGTTATGTTATTTTTTCGGTGTAAACTGGCCTTTATAGTTTTTGCGTAATGAGTCGTAAACGTCAAAATTTGAAGTTTACGGTTTTATGCACGCCACTAAAACCAACTAACATACCTAACCGAAAAAATTCACAATGTATAATAAGAATGTTGTAGGCTATGATTTGACATATATAAAACAAAAAAAAATATAATACTGTTGTGTTTAATAAAAAATTCTGAGTTTTGAAATGAAAATGTAAAAATTTCAACAATTTTTAAAAAATACAAAACTATATTTATTTTTTTGTTTTTATATGTGTAAAATCACAGCCTACAACATTGTTATACACTGTGATTTTTTTTTGGTTTGGTATGTCAGTTGGTTTTAGTGGCGTGCATAAAACCGTCAAGTGCAAATTTTGCCGTTTACGACTCATTACGCAAGAACTATAAGAGATGCAAAAATTTCCTAATAGGAAGATTTAGTCACAATTTATGTCTAAAATAAGAAAAAAAATATCTGGTATAAATATAAAAATAATAAAAGACGTTGAAAACTGAGGTGAAGCCCCCTTAGTGTTTTTCACTAGTTAACCTATCTCCTTCCAATTTGGCCAATTCTATCCAGTACCTTTTGAGGGTAATAAATATGTACTGCTTGTAACTGTAACATTGGGAATAAAACACTAACCAGCCAACATTAAAAGTAGGTCAAAGGAAATGGTTAAAGAGTTACATTTTAAAAAGTTTCATGAAAACTCAACATGAACTTCAAAGCGGTTATAATAATGACTAGCATATAATGCCCTGAAAATTGGCAGCTACCCTATATGTTTATGATATGATTACCTGCAGCCTTATAAAGATCATACGAGGATTTTTTTGGTACAGTATATTTTGCTAAGCAAATTGCTCTGAGCAGAAGAAACACTTGTCTTAACACAACCGATTTACTGGTTTTAATAAACAACACCAAAAATAACTGATAACTCAAAATCATGTCAAACACACTACAACATCATTCCAAGACTTTATGGCAAAGTCATCCAGAAACGATGCAGCAACGACATTTGGAAACGTGTGGTAAAGACATCTGGAAATGTGCAGCAAAGACATCTAGAGACTCGCAGCAAAGACTTCTCAGCAAAGACATCTTGAAACGTTGCAGCAACGTCGCCCTGCAACATTGTATGAACATCCCCCTGCAACGTTGCTGGAACGTTCCCCTGCAATGTTGCAGGAACGTTCCCCTGCAATGTTGTAGGAACGTCCCCACGCAACGTTGTAGCAACGTCCCCACACAAAGTTGTAGCAACGTCCCCACACAACGTTGTAGCAACGTCCCCATGCAACATTGTAGCAACGTCCCCACGCAACGTTGTAGCAACGTCCCCACGTAACGTTGCAGCAACCTCCCCATGCAACGTTGCAGATTTGTGACATCTGGATGTTGTAGCAACGTTGTGGCAACTTTGTTACAACGTAACGAAACGTTGTGACAACGTTGATTATTTTGGGCGAAACGTTGTAGCAACGTTGCCACAATGTCGCTGTGCTGTATGGGCATAAGAACAATTGTGAATTGCAACAAAAACTGTATTTATATAAGAATTTTTATATTCAGACAATTTACATTAAAGAGATGGTGCACATAAAAGTTGTTACAGCGAAGGTTGTTAGAATTAATTAATTAATAAGACTTATTTCAGATTGCAACAAGCCACTACAGTCCTCCTTTAGGTTCCTTATTTACATCAGTGCCTCTAGCGGTACCCAACTGAACTGTAGGTAATGTTTACAATCTCGGACACCCTCGGTCAATTTCAAGTCTCGAGTGTACTATATTTGCATAACACAATTACACGTCAAGCCTTACTGTAACAGACAAAACATAATTAGAAGTTGCACAAGAGAAATCGAAAAGTCCTTACAAATTAGTAATACACACAACACAGACAAGAATCAGTGCACAACACACATTATCTCAGACACAACATTTCTCTGTACACACAGAATTTAGCAGTACCTAGTGGTTTTGTAAATATGTCTGCCACATTTTTACTTGACTCCACATAGTTGACCTTAATCAGTTGTTTATCAACAATGTCTTTCAAGAAGTGAAATTTTATGTCTATGTGCTTAGAATGTTTAGTGTTCTCATAGTTTTTTTATCATATGGATTGCCCCCTGATTGTCGACCAAAAGAAAGTGCTCCACTTCTCTTGTTTCACCCAAAATCTCTGACAGGAGTCCTTTCAAGTACAGCAAGTCTGAGGCTGCCACACTGCATGAAGTATACTCAGCCTCTGCTGAGCTCAGAGCAACAACTAGTTGTTTCTTAGAGCACCAGGACACCAGGTTGCCACAGTGGAAAGAGGCCATCCCGCTTATACTCTTGTGGTCCGTCTTGTCGCTACCCCAGTCTGCATCTGCAAATGTGTTGATCTGAGAACACTGATCTGGGCTTTTCTGGTACACGAATTTCTTCTCGCTGGTACCCTTCACATATCGGAGCACTCTCTTTGCTTTATTCCATAATGCTCTAGTTGGGCGATCAAGAAAACGACTCAAATACGCAGTGGCAAATGCGATATCAGGTATACTGACCTGGGTAAGTATGTCAACCTACCGACCAGTTCTCGATACGGCACATCTATCACCCTGTCTTCTTCGCTAAGTTCAGGTCTGTCTTCCATTGGAGATGGAGATCCTTTGCATCTTTCCAGGTTAAATCTCTTTAACATCTTGTCAATGAGCTTATGTTGGGTCAGTTCAGTCCTGTTTTCATCTATTGTGAACTCTGTGCAAACTGGTTTCAGCATCTGGGAGACTCACGAAGTCCATATACGGCTCGTTGAAGCTTTAGAATTTTCTTTCCCTTTTTTACTCCTTTTGGCTGAATAATGTACACCTCTGAGTCTAATATTCCATTCAAAAAGCTGTTGGAACATCCATCTGTTTAACACACCAATCTTTCTGAAGTGAATATGACAGGGCTAACCTGATGGTGGACAACTTGGCAACAGGCGCATACACTAGTTCACTTCTGTACGTTTGAAACCCTTTTGCCACTAACCTGGCCTTCTTAGTTCCGTCTGCTTTGGTGTGGAACACACACTTCGTCTCAATCTGTTTAACGTTATCTGGCGAGTCTGCTGTTATCCACGTTTGAAACTTTTCGTGTGCTTCTAGTTCCTTTTTGATCGCTGTCCTCCATTCTTCACTTTCTTGCATGGCTTCTTCATAGCTTTGTGGGTCGCATTCGCTCACTAGGCGGTATGCCACATAAAGTTCATAGTCTTCCAGGGATTTTGATTTTTCTACTTTTCTCTTAGATCTTGTAAGGGATAACTCTTCATTCTGATTATGAAATCCGTGAAATTTTTCGTCACTTTCGGCAGTTGTAGTGGTCTTTTCTATGTTGGCTTCGTCTTCACTTTCTTAATTTCTTTCGTCACTTGTAGGGATTTGTTCTATGGTGATGATTTCTTCATGCCCCTTGGCACCATCATCACTGATATTAATGTTTGGTGTAGCTGGGGTGTTCTGCTCCTCATACCACACATCAGTCTCATCTAATGTAACATCTCTTGACACTTGTACATTGCCTGTAACAGGGTCCCAAACCATATAACCATTAGGAAGATAACCAACCATTCTGGTTGGTTTAGCTCTGTATTCCAGCTTGTCTTTCTGTGGAAATTTCATTGTCCACGCTTTGCTTCCAAAAAATTTCATTTTTGTGAGGCCAACTTTTCCCAAAAAAAGCTGGGCAGGAATTCCTCCATCACGTGCTGCAGTAGGGGACCGGTTGAACTGATAATCTGCAGTACGTATAGCTTCCCCCACAGGTGTTTCAGCAGATTTGTTTCTGTGAACATTGTTCTCACTTTGTCTAGTAATGTTTTGTTTAGCTGCTCACTTACTCCATTCATTTGTGGGGAGTATGGAGCAGTATACTGCAACTGAATGCCATTCTCAGTGCAGAATGCCTTCAATTTCTTTGACGAGAACTCTCCTCCGTTGTCGCACCTCACACAACTTGTACACTTTTCTCTAAATTGTTTTTCCAAACGTCTTATAAAGTCTATGAGATTTCCTGCGGCATCAGCTTTGGTCTTCATCAGGTGTACAACACAGAAGTGTGAAAAGTCATCTGTAATGGTTTGATAGAATCGCTCACCGTAATTTGTAGGGGTGGCGAATGGACCACCTACATCTGTGTGCAGCAACTCTCCAACCCTGTTAGACCTGGGTGATGTACTCCTAGGAAAAGGTAGCCGATGAGCTTTCCTCTGCCGGCATGAGTCACACACTTTGTTGGAGTTAGGCAATCCTATCAACCTCAGGCTCTGGGGATTCAGATGACCAAGTTGCTTATGCCACAGATCTTCCACATTCACCGAGCAGCAAAGTTCTACTTTATGATGGGAAAACACTGCCACGTAAAGCTTTCCCGATTCACAACACTCAATGTTCAGGCCACTATCATCAACTATTTCTGCCTTGGTATTACTAAAAATAACTTGTTTCCCAGAGTTGACGACTTTCTTCACTGACAGCAGATTAAATTTCAGGCTTGGTACTATAAGGGCTTCCAGTTTTATTTTTACATCACCTTTGCACACCCTTAGTGTCCCTCTTTGTTTGGCTGTCAACTCTTCCACATTTGCTACCTTAATCCTGATCGGCCTCTCCATGTCTTCATGTACGACATCATACTGGGCATCATAAGGTGCACCCTGAATCTAAAATGGATGTAATTTCATCAGCACTCCCTTTATCTTTAGCAAGGGCTGCCTTTTCTTTTCACGTAGTGCCAACACATGTAACTTCTGCATCTTCTGAGCACATGTAGCTTGACTTGTGTCCTCCACTACTTCGACTACTATATGATTTAATCCTCTATAGTTTAGGTTTCCTCTATCATGGAAAATATCTCTGTGATTTTCTGCTTTAGAGCACTCTGCAACAACATGACGGGTATCTTCGCATCCAAAACACCTTTTCTGTGGTCTTGAAGAAAAAAAGATGATTCATTGTTTGTATATTCTGCTTGCATGTGAGTCAATTTTAACTCTGCATCAAGTAATCTTGACTTAACGAAATCCACTGTCAGGTCCGTATCCATTGTTTCCAATACTGTGATCACATTCTCATATCGTTCGGACATGGTGAGAAGTAGATGGCAGACTTTGTCATCATGATCCAGAGTTGACCCCATTCCCTCCAGATAACGAATTAAGCTGTCAAATTTATTGAAGTGTTCCTGTAGAGATGTGTTGCACTTCAATGTCAGCAACTTCTTTCTTATTAGCAATTTTGAGATGGTGATCTTCCCCTCAAATATCTTGCTTAAAGCTGTAAGCATGTCCGCAGCTGTTTTGCCATCTCTGACATAGTCAATGTGACGATCTGTCACACAATTTATGATAAGATTCTTGGCCTCCTTGTCCGCTGTGTTAAACTTCTCCAACTTTTTTTTTCCGCCAGTCCTGTTTTATCTTCCATATCTACTACCCATCTCACTTCTTTTTCGTCTAGCAGTGACAAAACACGGAACTTCTTATTCTTGAAATTCGTATCTGTCAACTGTGGGTATTTCGTGGAGGACATACCCACCGCCATGTTACTGACTCCAATACAAAACAACCTCAGAGATATTGCTTCATACCACTATCAAACACACTTTCCCGATACCACCGCGCACAATACTTTTAAACACACTGTCACTTAATAACGGAAAAACTTCACCTGGGCCCTAAACCTGTTAAAATTCATTTAATAATAAGACTTATTTCAGAGCGCAACAAGCCATTACAGTCTTTTTTTAGGTTCCATGATCCACCCATTCCTTATTTACATCAGTGCCTCTAGTGGCATCCAACTGAACTGTAGGTAATGTTTACAATCTTGTGACATAGGTGGTCTATTCTTTTAAAATTAGGTATCATTGGATTAATGGTCAACCAAAAACATATTTTCTTTATAAAAAGTGTGCCAAGTAGGTACAATTTATATTATTTAAAAAATTGACTAATACTGTACCATGTTAATTCAGATTTTAAATTCAGAGTTAGCACAATTGAATGGGCGAGATCGAAAAGGAAAATATTACACATTTTACCGAAAATTAATTGATGTAGACAAGTTGTACTTTATATGTAGCATCATTGAGTGAGATAAAGAAAGAAATGATTCTAGGAATCCTTACACCACTAAAGGACTTTGAATTTTTATGTAACAGGAAATAATTCCCTTCTTAACCTCAACGTTATGACATGATTGGCTGTTGGCCTCGAGCAAGGTCTATAAAGGAGAGGTCGCCTCAAAATGGCAAAAACGTGTTCGGGTCATTCGGGTATCTTCGGAAAATTACGTAGGCAGGAGACCGTGAATTGTAAACAACTGTATCAAATGCATTGGTTTCGCACATAGCTGTATTGAAAGTTATTGTTTCATTCGAAGTAAGTTGCTTTGAACAGTTATAGGTAAGTTTGATGTGTGTTTAAAATATTTACAGAAGATTGAAGTAAATTTGGATACTTCACACATTCAGCATTATAACTTACAAGAATATGAAAATAGGGTACATCGTTGGCAGGACAAAAAGTATCAACGTGCTGGTTCTTATTGCAGAGAACTACGAAATTACCTCAAAAACATACTGTTAGGAATACAAACGAAAAGGTAAGTTCATTTCGTTGTACGATGTTAACGTACCTAAGTAACTGTACAAACCAGCTTATGACAGCGATATAGTCGTCTTGTAGGTATAAACGACTTTGCTTTGGGTCTACTAGACATCACCCGTACACATTAAATTAATTCCGATTTAATAAGTATGCAGTGATGGGTTTGTTTATACTGAAACATTTATAACAGTCACCTGTCTTATTCATTTGACATGGGAGTGGAATTGAGTGGTAAGGTAAGGTGTAGATGATTGTGTGTATTCGGATATAGATGAGGGAATGAGTTTGCAGGCCGACATTGATCGTGTACTAAAATTTACTGAAAATAATAACAACACTAGGCATAATGTCAAAAAGACAAAGGCTCGTGTACAAATGGGGCGAGTAGGAGGTGTGGGAGATGACAGTACTTAGCAGTAGTGTTACAGGAAGACCTAGGGTGGAAAGGACACGTAGAAAGAGTGGTTTTTAAAGAAAGAAGGGCTTTGGGAATGCTAGGAAGAGCCCTGAATGGAGTTGGTGGTGGGGTGCAGAAGAAAGCATACATACACCTCAATGGTACATCCAGTGCTGGAATACACAGTGTCAGAGCGGGATCCTTACAAGGAATGATAGGTACAGGAGATATAGAGGGTTCAACGGAGGAAGACAAGATAGGTGAAGGGTAGGTGGCTAAGGTAGGGACGAGAATATGAGGATGAGGGAAACTTACAGGCCATCAGTGATTACCAAAGAAATGGGTTGGAAAAATTTGAGGGACAGGCGGAGAATGGAGAGGCTTGTTATGTTGTTCAAGGTGGTGAAGAGAGAGGGTGGATAGGGGAGTTAGGTGCCTAGTTATTCAGGAGTGACTACAGAGGGAGAGGGAACAGCATCAAGAAGAGCCAGAGAGTTTGGAGGATGATGGAGCCCTCTCCAGGCAGTCTATGGTGAGGTCGGTGAGGGAGTGGAACGTGACGAGAGAGAAACTGGAGAGGGTTGGGTTGTTCAGGAGGGTCTGGAGAGAGTGTGAATAAGGGATGTAGACTTGCCACCAGGCGACAGTCTATCTGCAAGAATGAAATTAGTGTTATTATATTCAGAACAGAATTTGAAATTTACAATTGCATGGCGGAAATTAGTAATGTGGCAGTGCATGGTTCAGCAAATTTTATTGGTCTGTAGTCCCATTTAATTAATTTGACAGTTCCATTGCGTCCAGTAAAGATCACAGAAGTCTAGTTTTACTGGAGTTGTCAATTAGGTAGGTAACTTTTATTTATTTAATTTATTTATATTAGATCCTCAGTGAGTGCCAAAAGGCTCAAGGATGTGGAACAAGTCAAATATACATTGATCAATACATGTTTTGCATACAAAAATGCATACACTGATTACATGTTTGCACTTAAACAGAACCTGCAGCATTTAGACAACTAAGTATATACAGCCCATATGTAAATTTAGTCCTAATTGCATGTTGTAAAATCAAAATGTCATGTGGTATTGTAAATGTTGGTCTCTGAAACTTTAAATGTATCAGATTATAGACAGAGTATTTTTACACAATTAAGTTAAATAGATCCAAACGCAGGGTAGGGCATTGTCATTTTAGAATACATGTGCAGTCAAACATTATTTACGAAACTTGAATGATCATTGAGGAGTGTTTGTGGGAAATGATATAGGTGCCAGAAAATCACATTTTGAGGTTTTCCATTGAAGGAATTATATGTCCTGTTACTAATACCGTAGGAAGTGGTATAAGTGCCAATAATGCATTATTCAGCTCAAACAAACGTTCACTTGGTGTCATCTGAAGTTACATTTTTCTATAACAGTTCTTTTCATGCATACAATCCTGGTAAATAAATGTAACACAGCAATTAAATTATAATATTATTTGTGACAGACTTTTTTTTCCTGAAAAACTTACTGTATGGCACTTATATTGTTTCCCACAAACACTCCTCAATGATAGCATATTATTCAGTAGGCCTATAAGATTATTACTTGTTTAAATATAAGTGCTTATTTCCCCCTTCCCCTCAATGAATGTCTTTTACAGTTGCTTGTCTAATAACTTGTGGAAGTAAATTTGTGTAGGCAGTTTGTTTTTAGCTTTCAGTAGTAACAACTTAATGATAGTAATTAGCCCCCATCGGATGGCAAGCTGTAACTGCTTCCTCAAACACTTACCGAACCCCTTCTAAACATCCTGACGTCCTTTGCCTTCGCCAATTAAATAATTAAAATAAGATAATTTCACTCCCTTACCAACTTCCTATGCACAGACTGTGTTGACCCTGTTCTGTTCTTAAATGTATGTGTATTCTCACTATTATTCCTTCTTCCTCCATAGGCTCCTCTGCCATAGTTACAGGTGGCCAAACTTACCTCACACCTCATCCTCACATCCATTCACCATATTGTACATCCTGGCCAAACTTCCCACTCTTCTCGTTTCCATCAGTGAGTTTCACTCCGGTTTCTTACCATGTTGTTTTAAGTTGTAGTTGTAGTTTATCCTGTCCACTATTTTACTGTAAAGGCAGTAATAGAGAATATACAGTGAATCTCAATAAGTAAATTCGTTACGTACTATAGAAATTGAATTATAATAGTAAGTATGGTACTTCCAAATATAAGGCGGATTCCCAACCACTATTAACTAACTTTTGAGTGTGTGTGAGGTTCACACAATTGTATTCATGACATATAAATATAATTGAAACATGTTGTTAGGTTTGTATTTGATTTAATTGTATGTTATCTATGTAATCTTGACTTCATAATTGCATGTGTTTTGTGGCTAATGTAATATGCCTTAGTTTGTCTGTTTTTTAGGTGTATTTATTAATGAAAATGTTTGTTTCTGGACACATTTTTATAATCACATAGTTTATTTTTGAAAGAATGCATATTGTTGAGCCAGTTGTAGTTATCATGCTCATTTAAGGGTTTGCATGGATGAGAATATACTTTTGTTGTCGTATTCAATAAACATACTTCAAATACATGATCAGGTTACTTAGTCACACGTGAATATGGCCTACTGGATTTTGTGTCAAATTTACAATATAGGTCTACTTTGTATGGTTTATTGAGAAATATGTTAGGAGAATTACTATACATGTAAATCTCATTTTAAAAAAAAGTTAAAATTAGGTTTTGTCATTCACCTTAGTTCTGATAATTTTCTTTGCATAAAATCGAACTATGGAATTATATTTTTCTGAAAAATATTCTTGTGTTCAAAGAAATTGGAGCCTCCGTGCTAGTAAACCTACTGTAATGACTATGTTAATGTGATTTTAGTATTCGACATTGTTGTATAGTTTTTGTCAGGGTTACATTTGCTGTTGATATGACTTGCTGTTTGTGTGATTTAATTCTGTGTGTATAAAACAGGGACGTCATTTCAGGTTTTTTTTTAGGAGGGGCAAGATTTTGTTATCTGGCGACAGTGACCTTGTTGCATCTTTTTAATTAATTAAGTGTGAATAAATTAGAAACTTTAATAATAAAACTTCAGTATTATGTGCTTAAGTTAGCATTATTTAAATTTAAAAATACAAAAATATATTTATACACTTAAAATTCTAAATCAAGTGGGAACATTTACCCCTTCCCACACCCCTGGCCGCAAATGACGCCCTTGGTATGAAAGTACTTTAGTGGCAATCAGTATCGGGCTAATGCATCTCCATTAAATGGACTAACGTGTATGATAAAATTTTTGTTCAGTTTGAACTTGACAATTCAAAACTCATATATTGTGCTTAGAAGGAAACAAATAAATTTATTAATAAAAACTAAATAATGTTTCATGATAGTGTGCGGTAACTAAAGAGGGACACGCACAATGAACTCTGATGTTTTTTCTTTACTTAATTATTGTATGAAAATTTTAACTAAAGGAAAATAAAGTACTGACACAACTGTGTTTGTTTGTTTGTGATTTTTATTTATAGACTTACTTTTTAATAATAATTTACTTTATTTTTTTTTTTTCAGGGAACTTAACTGACAGCCTACTTCATGTGATGGCAACTTATTATATAGGTTCACTCTTATAGTCTGTACAGCCCCCCTTTGCACTATTTTGACAGATATGTAAGTAGTTCCTTGTAAACAAACAGACTATGTATCCATCCGCCACCATGTGCTTACCACCTGACTGTCAAAAACATGTCATTTTCATTGCATTCTAAAAAATACAAATTTAAAATGTTTCTGTGATCCATAGATAAATGTCTTCATCCTGAAAAT
>PNEQ01034099.1:0-11908 GCA_003012365.1 Medauroidea extradentata
AATAAAAGAAAAAAAAAAAAAAAAAAAAAAAAAAAAAAAAAAAAAAAAAAAAAAAAAAAAAAAAAAAAGTACGAATTTCTTACTAGTAAAATACCCTTGTAAATTATTGTAAATTATTCATCAAAGAAAGAAGGAATAAGCGGATGTATTTATTCATTGCGCAGTTTTATATAACTTAACGTCAAACATTCTCTCGACAGTCGACGTTGTTGATTAATTGTACAAGAACGTAGATACAAGTAGCGTGCAGACCGGACAGATAGCGCAACTGCACGAATGTTCACAAGATGGCAGATAGATAGCAGCACCGTAGCTTAAACCGACGTTGTTCCAAAAACGCCATTTTGTGACGTTCTTACCTAAAATTATCGAGAATTACATGTATAAGTGATTGAAAACAATCACTTTCACAGTCAGTATATGCGGTAAAAATAAATTAGGCGTACCGGGATTACGTAATACACGAACGTCTATTTATTTTCCAAGTTCGACATACCCGGAGACAAATGTTTCTACACTTGGAAAATAGGTAGCGCTATTATCGTGCTCATTTGTGAAACTCACGTTTTACGACAGGCAGTAACGCATTGTTTAAGCAAATTATGCGCCAAGTTAATTGTTTTAAGCATGTGTGGTGTTAACGAAATAAAGAAAAATATCACGCTATTATTTATAGGGTTCGAGTAAAAAAGTAAACTCATTCGGCGCGAAACGAGAAAGATATAAGACGTCGTGAAACAGCCTAGGAGGAGGCTGTACTATAGTTAAATGAGCATATGCGCATGCGCTGGAACTTTGCATCTATAGTACGACCTCAGTATAGATCCTAATACGTCGTAGTTATTGGAGACAGGTCGGCCGGCTTGGCACAGGCGCTGCCGCCGCGCGGTTTTCAAACTGTCACTGACGCATTTTTTAATGGATTTTCACTATTCTTGTTTTATTTTTAATATTGTGACTTACCAAGTAATAACTGCAACTCTACAATTCATATTTTAATGCCGTGAATTAGATACAGTATGTTTTATTCACTGTCAATGTAATTCCTTACAATTTTTTTTTTTCATATAATTTTGTCATTTTTTGAGGGTTCCTGAGATTGCATTCGTCGAATCGCTACCTTCGTTAAATCCATAGTTCGTAAAATCGGGGGTCTAGTGTATATACATGTAAAAAGTGGTGGGGGGAGTCAGTGTGTCGATTGAGCTCATCCAGATAATAAGTGTCTTTAGCTGATTTTATTGAATAATTTTTGTATAAAAGTTTTTATTAACTAGTTCTTTATTAAAAAGTTTTAACATAAAAATAATTTTATTAAAATTTTATTTATTAAATACGTGCAGGGTTATAAGAGAATGCAAAATCGAAAAACTTTCGGAATCGGAAGAAACTCCAAGATGGCCGCTGGAAAAAAAGATGGCGACCGGAAACAAGAGGGAGGTAATATTTTTTGAAATTTTGGAAATTTGACACTCAAGGTCAAGGTTAAAGTTAAAGGTCATTGAACATGGCGGCCGGGGCCATGACGTCACAACATGGCGGGTGTGCCACACTCCGAATCCTGTGTTGAAGAGAACTATTATATACTACTTACTCGCCCATTGGCTGGCAACGGCTTTTGAAAAATGAAGAAGAAATTAAAGACATCTCATGAATGGACATTCTCTATAGGCAGATATATAAACGTGAGTAGGAATCAGAATTTAATTGGTTAAAGCAAGGAAATTACTAGAAACGCGCGGTATGAAAATTTTGTAATTCTGAGTTTGGCATCGCCAAAGAGAAGGACTTGCAGCGGCATGAAAAGACAGATTATCACCAAAGAAATTTCGCTTCTGGCAGTAGTAGTAGTAGCAGCAGCAGCAGCTCAACGTTGACTTTTGTAACAAAACATAATCATGGAGTCCTGGACACTGAGATGCGCTGGACGAATTTCGTATGCGAAAATAATTTGCCAGTTAAGCTGAGTGATGGTTTTTCTCAATTAGCAGCCCAAATGTTCCCAAGAACTTCAGTTGCAGCCATACTAAAACCAGCCAAATTATTACACCAGTCCTTGGCTCATGTGCAGAGGACGAGATTGTCACAAACATGAAAAAAATCTCCATTTACTCTACTAACTGATGAGAGTACAGAAGTTTCTGTCACCAGACAAGTAGTGGTAATGGCTAGAATTTTCACAGTACAAGTTGAAACACGCCTTTACAAAGTTGTTGCACTTAGCGGAAAAGAATGTGGTGAGAACCGGTTTAATGTTGTCAACAATTCCATTGAAGAAGAAAACATTCCTTGGCAGAACTATATTAGCATGTCGTCAGATGGCGCAAAGTTAATGGTGGGCAAAGTTAATTCTGTTTTTACATGCATTCGAGGCAAGGAAGAAAATGTGTGGTTTCTTCATTGCACTTGTCACGAAGCCCACTTGGCTGCACCTAGTGCATGCAGTGAACTGCCAGACCTTTGTGAACAACTAACCTGAAATGTATGTACATACTTCAAAATGTCTTGCCAAAGGCAAGTTGAGTTTAGGAGCATTCAGCAGTTACTTCATGTTCCTGAACATAAAATACTACGCCCATGTTTTACCAGTTGGCTTACAATGCTACAGTGTGTTGACAACATTCTGGAAATATGGTCAGCACTTCAGGAATATTTTGATTCAAAAAGTGAAGAAAAGGAATGTAATTTGGAATCTGTACAGCGCATAAAGAAAACCTTGCATTCAAATTCAGCGAAGATGAATTTTGTTTGTAAGTGCAACCCTACCATGTTTCTTGAAATTTAATCTTTTATTTCAACAGGAACGTCCTTACGTCCACAAACTATACTCAGAAATGAGTGTCTTGCTATGCCAGTTCATAGCTAATTTCGTTCAGTTCAGCGCAATTCAACAAACACCTGGCATAACAGCTGTTGACTTTGGAAGGCAAAACCAACTTCCAAACACAGGAATCTTCATTGGTCATGCCACCCAAACACATTTGGAAAATAATCAAACAAGCTTACAAGAAGAACCCAATTTTTTAATTGTCTTCGTAAGTTTTATGAAATGGGTACAAAAGAGTTGCATCATCTTCTGCCACTCAAGAATGATGTTTTGAAAAACATTGACATTTTTTATCCAGCTAAACAGCAGTCTGGAGAACGGGTAAAAATGGAAGACATGGCCAAAGCATTTCTGAATGTCATTGCAAGCAATGAATATGATGAATTGGATTCTGAATTTGTTGCACATTCACTGTGGGATCCACCAGCAGAATTGAGCATTGCTAAGTCACGTGAGCCTGACACATATTGACATAAAGTTTCACAATGTACAACTGATGGGAAACCATGATTCCCAGAGTAAACTTGTGAAGGCAATGCTTATCCTCCCACACAGCAATGCAGGTGTGGAAAGGATATTTAGCAAGCTTAACCTTATTGAGACAGCGCACAGATCATCTCTTGAATTGCCAACGCTCAATGCTTTGTTGCACATCTCTTCTAGGAAGAACATGGCAGAATTTCAGCCAACAGGAGAATTGCGGAATTGGGCAAAACATCTGAAAAAGGGATATTTTGAATAAAGTACAATCAAGTACATTATGATTGATTGAGTAGTTTTCATGCACATTGCATATTTTTAATATTTTTTATGTACAGGATTTTACAGGATATTTTACCTTCCAATCAAGGTTAATTATTCGAAGTGGTGGCAGCCCTGGTACACCAGTTATGACCATTCCTTTATTTACACAATTAGGCGTAAGAAATTACTGCTGTATATCTACAGTAAATACCGTATTTACTCGTGTATAGCTAGGAAAAAAAAAAAAAAAAAAAAAAAAAAATCAGGGGTGCATACTATACATGGAAAATAGAAAAAAAAATGTGAAAGAAAGGTCAGCGGTCCGTTGTGTGGTGGCAGGAGGGGGGAAGGGAGGGGGAGGGTGAGAAGGTGAAGTTGTCTATTGACGGGTGGGTGTGTCAAGAGTAGGAAGCAGAGGAGAAAAAAGGCCAGGAGGCTGTGTTTACTCTTTCGGTCGTGAAATATTAAAGCATGACATAAATTTTTTCTTTAGAAAAAAGTAGTTCATATTTCGTGTTTTGTCGAGTCTATTGAAACTTTTCGCGTTTTATCGCGGTTATTTCGCATCTGCGAAAAATCCGGGGCTCTAATTATTACTCAAAATGAACTGCTTATTTAATTATTCATGCAATTACTAACACTTGTAACAAGGATGTAATGAATACTACCAAAAAACAAGCCAGTGTGTTCAAGTTAGCTACATTTTGAGCAAACTCATTAAGTATTTAAAGATGTACACACAACTTAGGTTGTACAAGAAAAACTTACCTGGTGAACGAAGATGATGCGGTGGAGGACGGGGGATTGAAGCTCCATGTCGATGAGCCAAGACTGAGGGGAGGAACTGCAGTGTCGACAGAAGTGCTCACAGTGGGAGAAGTTTTGCTTCCACCACTGAATATCTCGGAGTCTTTAATTGTAGCCAGAGACAGTGGAGAACGATGGACAGAGCCTGGAGTGATGCTTGGGTCCTCTTCTATGCTCTTCATCTGGGTGCCCTGTACAAGAAAATACACCAAGTGTGCCGAGTTAGCACTAACAGTTACAAGAACAAATGACACACAAACATAACTGGTGCATGCAAACACACATCCTCATTCTGTTTTAATACACCCGGCAGGTGAACAAGCATCAAGGTATCCAGTTTACATAGCAAATAGGAAAACAAAATAGACTATGTCGCTGCTATGTCAGAATGCACTATTTTGCAAAGTAGTTAACACATCAATCACATCAACACACCTGCCAAAAGTCTAGGATAAAATACCTGTATATCACAGAAAATTACACACAATTTATTAAAAGAGTAAAAACCGGTGAAATACGGCAACGTTTCACAAATAACTATTAATTTAGTGTCCAGCAGAAAAAGCATAGTTTTGTTATAGGCTTGCTTCCATATTCGTATTATAAAATACCTGCCAACTATGAAAAATTTAAAAGATAAAGACTTTATCAAGCCAGAAACCATTTACCCCACCAAATAATGCTGGGGATCTGGCCCTCAACAGGAAAAATTTTGAATTTAAGGTGAAAAAATGGGTTATTTCAGCACTTTTAAGTAAATATTGTTCGTAGAAATATCAAATTTTTTTGAGACTAATTGCAAGGAGTAATTTTGTGCAGTAAAACTACCATATTTAAAAATAAAAAAATCAGGGTCCTACTCCAAATTTTCGCCATATAAAGATGAACTGAACTGTGTCTGGCATTCAGCATTGCTATCTGGGATTGGCAGGATAGAAAGCGTTGCTTCAGAGAACTACATCTCAATGTCTGAAACTTTGTCTCACTCGTTTTAGTGTGTTCAGTAATCTTTCAGTTTAACAATGGACTGGAAAAAACTGTCCTTACAGTGAAGGAGTATTTAAACTGAATGATGAAAGTATGTTGGGACATTATATGGGACCAAAAATATAGTTGTTAATAAGAAAGAATCAAACTGGAAAACAAACTGAGAGATCAGAGTATTTCTCTTAACAATTCTAGAAACACGCGTTAGAATACAAATTTGTGGTGTGTGAGATTGAAGAGAAAGATTTGGTTTTTTAAATGATGGCAAAACATTCTGCAGAAAAAGACAGAAACACTTATAAAGTTTGCTGGACAAGAACAAAAACAACCTTTCTTCTCTTGAAATAATGTCACTGCTACAGCTGAGATGGGAACGACGTGCTTGACGCAGAGGACGTGCTTGATGCGGAGGGCATGTTTGTTTTAGAAGAAGCATTTGACGTGGAATTTGTTTTTCTGAACTTTACTTGTTGGCAAAGTACTATCACAACACCTCTTAGCTTCTGAATCTTTTAGTTTGTCAAGTATGCATAAACTTCGACAAGTATTTCCAACCTCCACAGACACAATTTCCAAATCCTGTTTAAGTAAATTTGGAATTTGGAATGCATTCAGGGTCCCTATTTTCGTTACAGAAGTTCCATAAATTTCTGAATTGAATAAACTATATCACATTCGACTTGGACACTTCCCCAATGACAACCAATGTGTACACACTCCGTGTATGTATTATGTAACACTTGAAACTGTCTAAGCTGCTCGTTTCTCTTGTTGCTTTCTAGAGATAATAGTAAATGTGTACTAAAATTTCATCTACACAGCAACGAAGACATGCAGCTGTTTTCTCTGCAGTCATATTTATGAGACGACATGAACATTCAATAACTAGGGCTGGACGGGACAGCAAAATAAAGGTCGGGAAAATTTTGGGTGTAAAAAATATTTTCCCTCGAGGAATGGAACATGATCTGGAATTTTGTTTCCAAAATAAAAAATTAGAATTAAGTGAAAAGAAAAGTGTCATAAACATTATTTACTATTTAGTTATAAAAAACGAAGTACAATATATGAACTTAAAAAATATTTTCCCTCGAGGAATGGAACATGATCTGGAATTTTGTTTCCAAAATAAAAAATTAGAATAAAGTGAAAAGAAAAGTGTCATAAACATTATTTACTATTTAGTTATAAAAAACAAAGTACAATATATGAACTTACCTTAGGTTTTCCTTTGCATTACTTTAGGTATACACAGTCCAACACACTAAAATATAAATATGTAATTACAGTACCTGCAATAAAATTCCATTTAAATTTGTTTTTCATAGTGATAGATGTTCAACAAACAATACTTATCAAGAATTAACATTGTAATATAGTAAAATTAATTTTAATTTTCCTAAATGCCATAGTTCTGCACCTGTACAGCTACCGAGCTTTTCTAATAATATAAAACATAAAATGAATACTGGTATGCTGCTCAAGCCTGTAACTATAGGCCTGCACCCAAATTTGTTTCAGATTTCATAAATAGAAATGCACACTAGGCCTTTGCAAGTCAAAGTCCTTACTTTGAATCATCTCCTGTAGGAAAATTATGAACTGACCAAACGGAAAAAAATTAGAAAAAGCTTGGAAATTGTATAACAAACATTACTCATAAAATTTTGCAATAGGACACAAAACCATACATTGTAAAGGAGAATCATACTAGTCGGCAGCTATGTTTGTACATTTACAAAGAAGTTCTTGCGCAAAAGCAGGAGATCCATTAAAAAATTGGGTGGGCGGGAGAAATAGAAAAGTAGGAGTCTCCTGCCTAAAGCGAGAAAGTCGGGTCCTATTAGAGATGGAAAGGGAGGGGGAGAAGAGACGGAAGGAGAGAGAAGGAAGAAGGGGGAGGGATGACAATGCTGCTTGACTATAAAAAGGGGAGGGGGGTTAAAACAGAATGCAGACAGGGTGATCTAATGCAGGAGACGCCTGCCTGTCTGCCATGCTCAAGTGCTGTTATCTTTATTCTCGTGCATGCTTGAAGCTAAAACTAACTCCTCTTTTATTCACATGTTCGCACATACTCCGCAACGTAACTACGAGTTTCCCTGGTTACAAAATGATGCCTTTGTAAATATTCTTTGATAAATAATGTCTCAGTTGAGTTGACACAATCCATTTTGAAAACTCTGCGTTTGTGTGAAAGCGAACTTGTTAATGAAAGAGGCTGAATGTGTTGTGGGCTATACGCAAGTTGCGTGTGAAAATATTAGAGATGGGACGGTTCCATATTTCTCTCGATTCTCGATTACTTCATTAATAATAGAAGTAGTCATGAGAAATTAAAATTTTAAATGGCTGCAGTTCAATAAATAAATTAAGCTGAATACAGTACCGTTTTTGTCGGCATATAGGACAACCCTGCATATAAGACCAGTCATGGTTTTAAAGGTAGAAAATCTTGAAAAAAAGTAAACTGCTAATTTTGAATATCCCGACAGTAAAATATTTCTTCCTTTGCCAGAAGCATTAAAAATTTAGTTTAAATATTTTCAATGCACATATTACCGTCATATAAACATCACAGTAAACACATAAAATGAATAACATTGGCTACAACTGCCCTTCGGGCGCCCAAGAGCCAAGGAAATGCATGGCAGTGGCCGACTTGCTGGCAGCTGTGTGCGATTTGGCAACGCGGGACTGAGACACGCCATGCGCTACATGGCAACGGTGGGCTACAACAGCTGCATGCAAGGTCATTGCACTTCCTGTGCGCAGTTGTCTGCCAGCCTTGCACTAGATGGTAGACACATGAATGTGTCGTACGGTACCTAGATCCTCGTTTTTTCCGCCCGAGAGTTTTGTGCTTTGCGAGACAAAGGATGTAAGCAAGCAGACCTAGATCCTCGTATTCTCCACCCTAGAGTTGTAGGCGGTGAGACTAAGTATCTCGGCACGCGCTCCAGCTGCATGGATCGCCGCTTCGCTACGAGGAAGTGTTCTTTATTATGAATGACGCTTATCAAAATTTTGTTCCATTAAATTTTATTGAACAAACTGGGCACTCGTTTTTATTTGTGACGAAAAACGCAAATCCTTGAAACATAATACAACTCCACAGCTTACAATTTAGCTTTCAAAAATTTTTGCACATTCATATAAGATGAGTAGCAATTTTTTAAGGCCAAAAATATGTAAAAATAGTCGTGTTATATGCCGGCAAATACGGTATTGCACCTTTTTTGCACTTTTCAAAGGGGTCGCTAAAAATTATGTAAAAAGTGGGAAAGTGTAAAAAGTGGGAAATTCATTTATTTAAACATCTGAAAAATAGTGTATAGTGATATAATAACATAGCATAACAGTTCGAAAGAAATTATGCATTAAAATAGTCAAACATTCTTGCAATTAAATAATTTAAATAGCAAAATATTGAAATAAGCCTAGCAAAAGTGACTAATGTATGCAAAGTCATAGATACAGAATGTATATGAATATATGTCTAGTAAACAGACAAATGCAGTAGGCTACTTGCAGTTCACAGTAATTAATGCTGTGTAAAAAAATCTGAGATATTGGTTTGCTTTAACAGCTGGCTACTGAGTTGTTCAATTTTCTGGTCAATGTGGTTTAACAATTCAAACAAATTTTCTGGACAGCTAAAATCAGAGAAATAGTTTCCCAAAACTTCAACTACATGAAGAGCTTCATGCTTATTGGGAATATGGACTTAGTCGTCTTCGTCTTCATCACCATTTGCAACTTCTGGAGCTTGTGTCTTCTTGATGTGCAAACTGACCGTGCCATTTATTAGCTGTATACTATGTTTATTTGTATCTTTCTGGCACATGTTATATTATTTATAACATGAGAGTAATTTATTACAGTAGGAACTCGTTGCATAGTTTTCGGTATCTATCATTTATTTTTGTTGGTCCCGAAAATTTTCCTATTAAAACAAGCTTTAAGAAGTCCACATCAATCGTTTTCCTAAGTAACGTTTTCCCCCATCCATAGTTCCAAATATTTTGTCCCGCAGACAAAAATTAGGCGTATCGATCGTTTTTATAATTAATTTCAACATACAGTGTAAATATAAAACGAACAGTTCTAGCGAGCGGTAAAATACAATCGTGGCTGCCCACAAAGTAAACATTCCCAGCCGATATTTACGCTTTCCCGCGATTTGCACTTTTTTCTTCATGTCCCGTTTGTTTGTAAATTAATACACTGATAAATTTTCCCGCACATCACATCATCAAAATTTAATTTTTCCAGCTGTTTACGGTTTTCAACATCCGAAAACAATATAAACACGAGATCGAGATGTCACAGTCACAGATAACGAAGGAAGAAAGGACATCTAAACTTGTTTGGAAATAGAACACAGAAGAAACATCGCAGCTACGTTGGTGATCACATGCAAAGCCATAGGAGAATGACCGTGATTGCATGTAACGCTTGCGCTCACGGCACAATAAATTCAAGATGGCGGCAGGAAGAGAATTGCAGCTGCTAGCACTATCGATTGTCTCGGACTCTACCGATCGCTGTTTTTACGTTGGAAACATTTAATCTCTTTACGTGCTTTTGCTTATCTTTGTTTTTAGCGCAATTAACAGCAACTTTAACCTAAAATTTGAAAACTTTTTAAAATATGTTTTATTATAATCAGACGGGTTTTAAAAATTTCCATTTTAGTGCAGCATGTTTAGATGGTTATGTAACAGTATTGTAATTTCACGATTGCACTCAATACGTAATATTTATATTAAAAAGGCTTCAAAAATAATGATAGTAATGTTCCTAATTTTCTTTTTGTTTTTTTCATTTACCTCCGTAATTTACGTTAGCGTAATAAATAATAACTTGTAGAGAGTTTTCTTGTGTTTTGTCTTGTCAGTCAGCTCAGCACATAAAGTACAAATTCAGATTTCGAGGTCAGGAAAAGGAAGAAGAAGAAAAAGGCAAGTCCACATGCATAGGTGGTCCGTATGCATCATTTCTTTCTTCTGGTCCCTTGAAAAGCGATCCATAGAGTTTCTACTGTAATTGAATTTAACCTTCACTATTAATTTAAGGACACTACATACCTGCCAACTTTTCTAAAAAATGACCATCAGTAAAACTTTTCCAGAATGTCACATTTTTCCGTAAACTACACGCAGCAATTTTTGAGCCAAATCATATCAATCATTGTGTCCCATAAACTGTACACATAATAACACATAATATTTTTAACGTTTGTTTTTAAAGTAGGCCTAGTTATCAAGACCTAAATATGTAAAAACAATAATTAGTTAAGTTATACTTTCAACTATTTCCTGTTCACTTAATAATTTGAAAATCCATCAGTCTTATAAAATTCAAAATGTATACTTGCATCTTTAATCAACATGTAAGCACTGATACAAATATAAACAGTTTCACAAAGTTTGATATAAATCTCAACTACTTTTGTTTATTTCATGTGGCATGAAATACCCCAATACCAAACTGGATTGTTTTTTGAGTTACGAAATACTTTAAGGCAATATTCAGCTCTAGTTACAGCACCTTCGAAGCCTACTTACGAAAATTCATGTTTAATTCTGCGATTTCCATGTAAGCCTGTAACTACAAATAGCAGTAGTTAGGTGCTTCATACCATCTTCCATAAATTACTAATAAACGCCGACAAAAACTATGCTAGTAGTAATTATGAACAGTTCGTTCATATCATATAAAAATATTATTATTGTACGTATGCTTCACAATAAGAGAAAATAATTTTTCCTTCAAGTTTGCGACGGCATAAACACGCGCGCAATTCATCTTTCCAACTTAAAAAATTAGTCACATCACACAGTAGTTATACGTCACATTCATTACAACAGCGGACAAATATTTTCAGTATCAAAGTTAAAAATTCAGCTTCCAAGAACACAAAAAAACTCCGACTTGGATAAGGAAGAACACACTTGTCACTTAAAAAAGCCTAACAACATGCACATTGCCATCTCCTAACAGCCCATACAAGGAAACCACAGATTGTCTGATAGCTATAAAATACGCCAATACAGGGTGTCTACAGGCAACAGAAAAATTAATTTGGTGACTTTTTGGTGACCTTTTCAAGAAAAGTTGATACTTCGAATAACACGTTTCATTTTTAGGTAAAAAGTTTTCAGAAACGTTTCACATTATACCACACAGAAAAAAGGAATATTTTTAATGCAACTTATTGACTATGTAATAACATACACTATTGAAAATAACGAAAAAGCAACAAAATATACTAAAAAATATTACACAGTTTTATGTGCTTACCTTTTAATAGTCCCGGGTGTTAGCAGTTGTTATACAACACCACAATTTCAACACTGGCCAAAAAACACTGACAGTTAATATTTAAATTTGTAGGCCTATGTGTTTCTGCACTGTGGATATGGATGGTAAATATCAAGAGTAGCTACTCATCGCGTAGGGACTAAACTATTGGTTTTACAGGTAAAGTTTCTTAATAAAAAATGTTTCTACAGTGATGAAAATGAGTCGTACGTAAAG
>PNEQ01034100.1:0-11908 GCA_003012365.1 Medauroidea extradentata
GTAGAGCCACTGATTTTTGGTGAAAAGAATTCTGCAACAATTTGTTTCAATGCCTTATGTGAACATATGTTTCTCTGCTTCGTGGTCAGTGATTGGAAGTTTTTAACTTTCCGCGTCTCGGGGTCCTACCCGCAAATCACGGACGTGTGGTGTCGCGGTAACATTGTTCTGGTTGGTGCAGTCAAATGAGTCACGCCTCAGCCCTATTATATTCTGCCAATAACCACGAACCATAGTTGCCGGTGTGCACGTAAGGCATTGAAACAAGTCGTTGCAGAATTCTTTTCACCAAAAATCAGTGGCTCTAAGCATAGGCGTAGCCAGTGATTTTTGGCGAAAATAATTCTGTACCAATTTGTTTCAATCCCTCACGTGCACATTTGCAGTCCTGATTCATGGGCGACGATTGGCTGTATTTTACACTCAACGTCTGTTGGTCCTACCTGCAAATCACAGTCAAGGGTGTTGTAACCTTGTTCTGACTGGCAATGTCAAATGAGCGACTCCTCTGCACACATACACTCAGCCAATAACCATCTAGCAGAGCTGCAGGTGTGCACGTAAGGCACTCAAACAAATAGTGTATACTTTTTTTCTCAAAACTAACTGACCTTAGGTTCCTATCCACCTGCACTTGAAACGCATTGCAGTGAATCACAAGTAGTCATATTTGGAAAAAACATCTTAACGCGCATCACGTTTGTGAATCTACGAAATGAAAACACATTTCAAACAATGTTTCTATCGGTTTAAAAATTAGGATCACTTACTGGAAACACGTTTTTCAAGACTCTCAAAAAACAGTTTTTTTAAACTGCCGTATCTAGGAAAATTCCTACTGGATTCGAAAAACACAATAGTGTAACCAGTTTCTGGAATTTGAACCATAAGTACCGCAAATAAAATAATATGGTCATCGCTTGAAGTCGCATAGGAAAATGAATAATAATAAAGCTCTGCGCGTCAGTTGCTGGGTTTGCGTGTAGAGGCGATATTGCATTACGTACGCCGACCTACGTCCCTCTCAACGCTACATTGGTTTGTACCTCACATACACTAACGCGGCCTACCTAGATTAGAACCTTAATCATGGGAAGTTTATTACCTAAATTCAATTACGTACATTTGTCGTAAATGTGAGTAGTGCAACTGTCGAGGATTGTTACTATTCAAGTCTGGCATCATCACTAAACATTGTAATGTTTCATAAAACATGTAAGAATGCTACCAATTATGTACAAGACAATATTTGCTCTACCTACTTTCTTAGCACTTCTACGCATCGTTGTGTTAAAATTACAAATAACTATATTACAGTGTACAGGGGCATTTAAGCGTATTCCGCTCACTGAGGTCTGATATATAAAGTGGTATTTTAATGGAGCTGTGAAAGAATGCAAGGTCGTAAGTAAAGGGAGTTCCCAGGGAAGACCCAGCGGTATTGTCCGCCATGTTCCCTACGAGCAAGATAGCGGCTCCGACCTCGCCGGAAATGGAGCCCGGATGTCCGTGGTGAGAGGCGAGTGATCTGTCAACTAAACTACCGAGGCCTCTGTCCAGAGCTGCAGGCCAGTGGTGCGTGTGGACATTCATTAACCATCCCTATTGTTGTCAGTTGAGGTCTATGCACGATAATTTAGAAACGAGTAACCGGCAAACTCAAAGTGGCGGCTAACTGTCGGGTGGACGTCCGTCAGATGTCCGAACTGTCGTCAAGTGTCTACAAACTGATAAAAGACAGCGGGCAAGCATGATGTCTTTTTTTCTCAACTAATCCTCAGCAGTTACGTAAAATACGTCGGCCCGCTGTCCTTTTCAATACACATACAAGACGTTGGAAAAAATATTTTGGGTCATTATTGGCGCGGTAACTTTCTACAGACAGTGGTCATCTAACGCAAAACAGACATTGGTTAGCTATCTTATTAAGGTCACTTAAATGATACACTAGCAAGAAGATGCCGGGCCATTAAAGGCGCCGTGACATTTTTCAGACAGTGACTATCTGTTGTGAAAACGGCACTGGCCAGCTTTATTTTTAAGACAAACGATATCGGCAAGCTGAATCTGAAATTTTAGTGGCACAGTGTCGTATTTTCATCAGCGAATATTTGTCGCAGAAAACTAACCGGTCCGCTGTCTTTTAAGGCCACTTAAAAGGTAATATTTCCATTTACTCTCATGATTACTTGTGGCTTCCTTGTTTAACGGTGCCTCTTAGCTCGAAGCCATTCCGGCGCCCGGCCCCCATAGGCGAGGAGAGAGATCACGCTCTACCACGCAATGGACTTTGGCTAACAGTCGGTTGGAACCTCCGAACCCTTAAACGGAACGCTAATCTGCGCCTCCAGACACCTTCCAAAGGAGAACAGAAGCTAGTGAGAGAGCCTAAGGCCACCCATCGCAGGATCTCGCCCACAGTTCTGTCCCCCGACTGAGATCCTCAGCTCAGTCACCTCTTGGTTTGAGTCGGGGCCCATCTAACCTCTAACAGACTCACCGAACCTGCTCCCGGACACTTTCCCTGCCAACTCGTCGGCCGTTCTCAGAGGAAGGGTCCTCTCCAGGCCTGCCCAGCATATAGGAAACCACCACCACTACGAATCCAACCCAGACCAGTCATGGCAGATAACCTTACAGTGGGGCTAACCTGGTCGCCTGTAGTACTACCTAATTTCCATGGCATTTGTGGGTTTTCCAGTCTGACCGTCTGAGTACTACAAGATCACACAGGGTTCATCTTTCGACGGGGAACCCACCGGGGGGTTTAACCCTCACAGCCGCACGGCTCGGGCGTGTGACCTGTTTCCCCAGACCGCATCAGGTTCGTCCATATCCATTATTCTTGATCTCCCACGTGGAGATCTGGGCTTTTGGGCCCTAGGTAGTCTAATGTCCCACCTATTGGTTTCTCCTTGTTGCCATCTATCGGAGAATCCATCAAGGCAGATGCCCCTTTCTCAACTCTGAGGAGCCGAGATGCATAGGGCCCGCACGCCAGAGCCTGCATCGGTTCTAAGATCCAGTGGCGCCACGAGGAGGCTGCAGGTTGACTTGGGTGTGAGAGGTTTTTGTGCTGAGGGGTCACGGTAGCGTAAAGCTAGCACCAGAGGCCGAGGGACATGTCCCGGTATAGTGCCCACCAATACTCACGAGCATCAGAGCAACATCTGCACCCCCGAGAGTGTCTTCATGGTTACTCCCTTCGGATACTAGAGCGTGGCACCGCTCCGACACCTCAAGCAGGGAGATGTACTATTCGCGTTGGATTTCTCCAAGGCGAGAACACGCCTTAACCACCACTTAAAAGGTAAAAGCAAGAAGATGCCGGACTGTTAACGGCACTGTGACTTGTTTTCACACAGTGTTCATCTGTTGCAAAAAAAAAAAAAACACATACTGCCCGCTGGCTGTCTTTTTCAGGACAATTTAAAAATTCCAGCAAAAATACTTCACTCATTTAACGGCGCAGGGTCCTTTTATTCGACAACAGTTTTCTGTCACGAAATAAATACCAGCCTGCTGTCATTGTAAGGACACTTAAAAGATACTGACAAGAAAATACCACGGAGCCATTAACGGCGCAGTGTCCTTTTTCAGACAGTGGTAAAATGTCGCGAAAAAGATAACGGCCTGCTCTCTATTTAACGTCCATTAAAAGAGGATACATATATGTTAACGGTGCTGTGTCGAAACATATTCCAATAAGCTGTCTTTTAAAAAATACTAAAAAAAGATATGAACAAGAAGACACAAAGCAGTTAAAGGAACGTTGTCCTATTCAGACAGTGGATAGGTGACGCAATAAACATACCGACCCGCAGTCTTTTAAAAGACACTTAAAATATACTGGCAAAAATATTCCGGGCTGTTAACAAAACCGTATTCTTTTCCGCACAGCAGTTATCTGTTGCGAAAAAGATACCGGCTGCTGTCTTTCTAAGACAACTTAAAATATATATTAACAAGAAGATATCAGGCTATTAACGGTGCAGTGTACTTTTTCAGACTGCTGTATTCTGTTGCGAGAAAGACACTGGCCTGCTATTTTTAAGGACATGTAAAATATACTGACTAGAAGAGACCAGGCCATTAACTGTAGCCTATAAGTTCCTTTTTCAGACAGTAGTTGACTGTCGTTAAAAGATTCCGACCTCCTGCATTTTAAAGGACATTTTAAATATACGTAAGAAACATTGAACGAAACTTTGCTATCTGCATTACGACTGTTAATAGTTTGATTCTAAAAATTAATTATCATTATTTAATTTGTTTACGTCGTGGTCTATTTCTGGCACTTGGCACAAGTTCAATTGTTATGTCTTTGATAAATTTATAATCAACAATAAGTAGGAATACACAACATGTCTGAAATCTCATGCCTACAGTATCCCTTTGCCAGGAACACTTTCTTGTTGACGTGTATACAACTATCGCCTACAGATTTAAGCAAGATGACATGGTCTATTGGTTAGCACGACGGACCATGAGTCAGAGAGGGTCGTCAGTTCAAGTCTAGCACATTTTATTCAGAAAAATTCAAATTTAAAGCTGAATAAACATCCGGTAAATAGTAATTTGCATGAAACCGAAAAGAATACAATTTAATGCACACATGAAAAATTTTGAAAATGTACAATGTAAATGTTAGGGCATCATCTGTCCTCCATCTTTGAGACACTTACTATCACTAGCCCATTGTCTTTTCGACAACCAACCATCACCGGTCTATTGTCTGACACACAGCATTCACAAGCCCACTGTCCTTATGACACAGGCCCTCCATCTTTTTGGCAACAGCAAGAAGTCTATTTCATACCTTGCCGGTGGTGGTCCGGTGTTTTTATGACATGACAGCCTACTATCAGCCGCTGGTTCAAAAAGGCATCGGGCCGGCATTTAGCATTCCGACATGCCTTAAGTGGGCCGCTTCCGGCTCGTACTTTCTGTGTTTCCTGAGTAGAGATATTTTGGGAGATGATATGTAATGCGTCTATAAGTGTTTTGGTATACTGATAATTGCGTCTCAAGCACAGTCCTTCTAAGATACTGAAAAGTTTCGTTAATTTATGTTCTTTCTAAGTCATTATTTTCTTGTGCTAAAAAAAAAAAATAAATAAAAATTATTTTATTTCTGTACATTACAAAAAATTAATTATATAAAGTTTTTAATTTTCATACTCACATTAAACACACGCACCAACATTCCATATCATTAGACACATATATCTACACTTATTTGAAAATGGGGAATTTTTAAGGAGCCAAATTATGGTGTAATGCAAAGCAAATATATGGTTGTTACCATATACAGTATTTCTGCTGGAGTACAAAGAGTAGTAAAGTCTTCCGATTTTTTTAGGAGGAGGGGGGGAATTTTGTGAACCAATACGGAAGATACTTTGCTCCTGATATACTCTGTTTAACTTGAATTTGACATTACTGAGGGCGCATAGATTTAATGAGTTGTATATATCTGATGCGATTTCATTGTTTGTGCTTGGTTTAAGAATGAACCCCTAGATGTACAGTAAATATTGGCATGCATTATGGCTGATAACTGCAAATATTTACTATGTCTTCAGCAAAAATGAGAGAAAAATACATATGAAGCACGACATATATTCTAGAATGGGGGGATTGAGGCCTTGAGACGGAAAGGGGAAAATATCATTCACGTAAAACCATGGCTGTGGGTTGGCCAACCATAACCTAATTTTTCAATATGTTTACATAAACAGCTGGTTACACTCCGCCATATTGTTACGTGAATAAACAAAGTCAGCTTGACCTCAGTGCAGTAACAGAAAGAGTGCAGCTCAATAGCGTTTAACGTGACACGAGTAAGGGCGCGACAGTAACTTTATAAGTGAGAAAACTGGCCTTCTATTTGTCGACGTAAGAGTGGGGAGGAGACTTTCTGAGCGGACTTCCAGCAGCCGGACAACTTCACGGAGAGCTGACCAGGCTGAAAGCTTTCCAACAGTTTTCTCTCGGTTCGATTGACGCGGGAGGACATTTAAAAGTGGCGAACCTAACTCACCCTTCATGGAACTTCGGCTGTCAGCAACTGCTGCAGGAATTTCTGTTGGCACGAAACTCGATTTGTTCGGAGGAGAAATGGGGCATTTTCTAAAAATTCCCACCTATCCCCTTCCTTTTTCCTTTCTTTTTCCTCTTTGTCGCAGAGTACCAACGCAGTTTCTAACCCATTAGTGTTGTGGTCAGTTCTCTGCGAATCAGAAGTTCAAACGTATCACTCCTCGCATATTCCCGCAACAATTGGAAGCGAAGCAGACGGTTGAAGCATGAGTTAGAACAAAGCTGGGCCTTTCTTGTTTCAAAGGACTAACGCGCTTGTACTACCTTGTGCCGCTTTGCATGAAGTCAGGGCTCTAGATAAAAAACAATGAGTATATTTACTTTACCAAGTGAAAGAGTAGAGTTTGTACATTCGCCATATGAGCACTATTTTTATTAACTATGTAAGTGATTTTCAGAAAATTGTATTTGCTGAGTCTGTCTTAGAAAATGTTAAAGACAATGTACATAAATTCTTAATTCATAGTGACTTTCTGCAGTATGATTTTCGTTACGGTTACCTGGGATAAGATACCGCTTCAAGCTTCAGCCGAGCAAATTTATTTCAGAATTCTGTTGGGAATACCAACAGCCAACAATTTCTTTAAAAGAAGACTTTTAAGCATGCGAAGGGATGAAAATAAAACAAGACATATTCTTAAAAAAATTACGAATTAAAAACTTAAATTAACTTTTTGAACATTTACGTATGCAAGCAAGACGGAGTAAGTTACATTCGATTGCACCATATAAGTTACGATGAAATGTTTCACCAACTAGATTCTGTGTGTCGAAAAGGTTATGTTTTCGTCCGTGACATAAAGAGTTTTCTCGTGACAAACGAAGGAGCTCCAGCAATAACTGACTTAGCTTTATACAAGTCTTCCATGTTGGATTTTGCCACTCATACAACTATGATCCATGTGCACATGATGCTTCCATTTGTACGAAGTAGTATGTTTATGGTGGAGTTGGCACAAGTGGCCGAAAGTTCAGATATGTGCCTCCGCCCGCCATCTTGGATGACCTTGGACCTGTCCTAGAGGTCACCAGAGATTTCCAATTATCCTTCAATATTTCACGAAGTTCGCCCAAAATTTTCCCCTTTAGTTAAACATTTCCTTTTTTGCCCCTTGTTTTATCAATTGCGTTTGTGGATGTCTTCTCAAAGTAAGAAGATAGATTTTTTTCGCGCGTCAAGAATAAATTATATTAAAAAATTAATCACAACAACTAATCCAAAATTAGTTAAATTTTTTATTTAAGATATATTTATTTTTTAATATTAATAATAGTTTCTGCTTACATCAACTGCCAGCTTAGCTAAAACCAATGGATTTTCAACAAATTCAAGCAATTAAAAAAATATATTTTAATAAAATTAATTATTTATTTTATAATAGGCTACATATGAGATATATCCCTGTAGACCCCATTTTCTTGCACATATAGTTAAGTTTACCCGATAGATTTCCAATAGTGCTCGCAGTCACTAGCGAAGACGCTGTTGTCTCTGCCGAAGTGGTCGCGAACAAAGGCGATCGACTCGTCGTCGTAGCCGAAGCGGTTTCGAACATGGGCGAAATGCAGGCGAACATAGGCGAACAGCTCGCAAACTTTGGCGAGTAGGTCGCTAACTTTAGCGAACATGTCGTATACTATTTCAGGATAATATTCATGATTCTATTCAGGATACCATTAAGTATACTATTTAGGATACCAAACAGGATACCATTCAGAATACCCTTAAATGTACCATTTAATATACCATTAAGGATACTATTCAAGATACTATTATGGATACTATTCAGGATAATAATTAGAATACCATTCCCAATGTCAATAAGGATAGTTCAGAATACCATTCCAGGTTCCATTTAGGATACTATTCAAAATGTCATTCAGCATGCCATTAATACTATTCAGAATATATTTATGTATGATATTCAGGATATCATTCAGTATGCTATTCAGGATAACATTCAGGATACTATCCAGGATACCAGTGTTATTCAGGATACCATTTCGGAGTGTACAGGATACTATTCAGAATATTATACCAGATATGTCAGGATACTATCCGAGATACTATTTCAGGCTACTCTACTTCAGGATACTGTTCAGGATATCATTCAGGATACTAACCATCTGGATACGTACCATCAGAAAATCAACTAGATGTTCCATCATATGCATATGTTGTTTATATTGCAAATAGTGGTTGCCAAACACTTTCATCAAAATGTACAGTACTATTAAAATGGTGAGCCAAGCAATAATGTACAGTCTCTGAAACACTTCTACTTACTTGTTCTGAGCGGTAATGCTGCTAGAATATTGACATGAAAGTATACGGCATTTCATGTTTGCAGCAGCCAGCCTGACAAGACGTCACTGAAGTGCGGA
Source organism: Medauroidea extradentata (assembly GCA_003012365.1). Classification (NCBI taxonomy): domain Eukaryota; kingdom Metazoa; phylum Arthropoda; class Insecta; order Phasmatodea; family Phasmatidae; genus Medauroidea; species Medauroidea extradentata. The sequence continues at coordinate 8,488 of PNEQ01034100.1, forward strand.
GCACTTGAATCTGTTCTACCAGAACAAAATCTTATAACCTACATGCAGTCAGGAATTTACTATTGTATCGTAGTAATTAACATTAGCATATTATGTTATGAAAGCTATGTATCACAGTTAGGGATAAATATGCACTATTCGGTTTATTTTCGTTGTGTGCACTGAACTGGTATAATCCGATATAGCCATGTTATGTCCGATACATCTTTATTTATTTGGATTGAGCTATTCTAACGACGAGTGGAGAAGAAAATTTACATTAAATATTTATTAGTTTGGGCTTTATAAGTTTCCAGAAACAGTCAGAATATTAATTCATATACTAGGACTGTCATTTGAGTATGTGCAACTATGACATAATGAAGGTAAATTGGTTTTAGTTACTAAGATTCCTGACATGAGCCTTGTTTTGTGGACGCAACCCCTGCAAATATTTGCGTAGTTTTCCTTGTTCAGGGTTACCATTTCGAAGGCCACAATGCAAATATTAAATTATAGACCCTTCAATAAGCATTTTACTATAGTAAAATGCTTGTGATTAAATGAGCAATTTTAATAATCTTCGTAAGAATAATATCGTAAAAAGTTATTTAATAAAGCTGTAAAATCAATTTTTACAATATGTGACATGGAAAATTTTCATTAAACAATAAAATATTTTGTATTTGCTGTAAGATTTGAATTTACCTTAAATATGTGGATATTTATAGATTAGATTACGAATGACGCTCTATTAAATAAAGGACGACTAATATGTTTCGTATACTTCAAACTTAACGCACATGCGTTATTGCAATGATGTGTGCGTGTTGATATCTCTTCAGTGAAACACTCTTATTTTATTTAAACGGGACTTAAATGGAATTTCAGTAGTCAACTGAATGTGCTGAATTACAAGTTGGTTATTTACGATATTATATTTATATTATGTATCACACAAGTCACAAGTCTAGTTAGTATAAAACATGTACGTCAAAAAAAATACAGATTATTTTAAGAACGAAAAAAAAATACACATCTATATATCGCGATTATATTGGAGACTTTTTAATTATGTTCTTCAAACTCAGATACAGCTAAAGTGGACAGAAGTTTACATAATAACTTTCAAACATTACGATGAGATTAATAATCTTTATATGTTTTGTAATATTCAAGCTATATTGACAAAATTGTACATATTTTCTAACATCCAAATAATTTCTTGTAATTTTAAAATCGACAAAAGTTAAAATATTGTACTTCGCCAAATATTCTCTCTAAAGTTGTGTATAGTAAGTTTAAGGAGAATAACTTCATTTACAATTGAAGTGTGGAAATCGTAAATTCTTAATGTGATGTAAAATATAAATTCACAACAGCGTACGTTATGCCTGTATTACAATTAATGCATTTCGAAGTATTCATACTGAAAACTATTTGAGAATATATTCCTGTTAGTCAGTAAGATACAAAAACTTATGAAAACTATTTGTGCTTTAAGAAAAAACGCATTTTGTAAGCTAAAAAATGATAATAATAAACGATATCCTCTGGGCAATGAATATATATTTACATAATTTGGACTTAAAATGCAATACAAGGGTTAATACACAAACTTTATCTTCTTGTGTTGCAAGACATGTCAATAACGAGTGTCTGAAACTTCCAAAGAACTTATTGTATGTGAAAATGTGAATTTTATAATGAATCTAGTATTTCCGCAACGTTTATCTAGGCCTGCCCAAAGAAATATAAATATATGGTCTAACGTGAAATTATTAAATCTTAATGTACAAAGGAGTAGAATTGTGTTCGGTAATACGTAAAAAAATAAAAGATAAATGTCCAAAGATACAGAAGATATATAATTGGTGATATTAAATAGAATGACAAGCTCTAAGTATATTTAGTTGAAAAACACAGTACTTTACAGCAGAAAACAGAAGCGCAGTTTATTGAGAATGCTGAAGTGTCCTCACACATATGAGACTTGATAAAGCTCACCATTACTTCCACAGTTAATAACGTAACGTATCGCGCGGGCAATGTGGACGTTACTTCTCACAGGAGTGTAGTTAAACCGCCCGGAACTGAAGTGACGTAATTCACGCACTGCGGGTTTGTGTGCCGCTAAATGATAACGTACTGCCTGGCAAACGCTTCTGCTGACGTGTTCAGAGCGGCAATGCAGCTAGAAGAGGGACATTAAAATATACTGCACATCGTGTTTATAACAGCTAGTCAGACAGACGTCACTGAAACATGCATTGTACAGAGCACTGCTATCTCTTCCACCAGCGCACACTTTTACAACCTATATGCAGTTATGAAGTGTACGTTATTTCATTACAGGCATTTTAGAGGTTAATTATACTACATGCTAGAAAGAAAATACGTTTTACTATTAGACCGAGAGCTAGGGCTACTTTTATTTACCCTTGATTGCCAAAAACGCAGCTATGATTTTTTGATAGTGTACCACTTATGTAAGCAAAATATGCAAGTCTTAGTAAAAATTGGTGGTGGGGGCATGAAATATGACGTCATCAACGTGGTCGTCATGTTACAGTTTCTTAGTGGTATTATAAGTCCTGTTACTCTTAACATGTTGTTGGTAGGTATTTTATAATTTCTTAAACTTTTAAGGTTATTTAATTTTTTTACTATAAATCTTTTAAAATTATATTCAGCAATTTATCCTATTAAATGTTATGTCAAAAATTCCAAAATTAATACTTTTCATTATGCATGATACTAAATGCCACATAACAGTTATTACTTGTATTTTTAGCTATCACTTTGATCACTGTCACCATCACTGTCACCACTGTATGTATCATTTTCTTCTTCTTCTTCTTCTTCTTCTTCTTCTTCTTCTCCTTCGTTTTCAACTGCAAGGAATTCAGGGCAAATAGGTCCTTCAAACCACTGAATGCTGTAATGTCCTTCACGTAAACACCATCCATGTTTCAAGGGATCAATCTGTTCGTGTGGATTTTGTTGATTAGCTCTCTTCCATATGAATGCAACTGCGTTGCTTCTTTTTAACTTTTCATGAATAGCTGCTCTTGATGGGGGAAGAAGTGTAGGATCAATACTACGTATCTTCTTAAATGGCTGTTGTTGTTTTTTAGGAGCACGTTTTGTCTTAAATATATTGTATCTTTCTTGTGTGACTAATTTGCAGATAGATTGTCCGTACAACGAACAAACATATTCCTCAGCACCAGTGAGCAAGTAATTTTCGTGATCGACTGTCTCTCCCAAACTTGCAAAAAACTTCACGTGTGCTGCATCCATAGACATTACCTTAAAAGGTTTGACCTTTCCTTGTCTTGAAAAAGCTGCTGTAAAGTCTGTTCCAGTAAAAGCATGGAAGCCAGGTAAAGCCGTTGTCAAACCATCACCAAGTTCTTCTGCAATTTTTGTAATATCTATT
>PNEQ01034101.1:0-31238 GCA_003012365.1 Medauroidea extradentata
CATCATGTTTCGGATGTGCTAGCAGTCACGTCCGCCGCCCTCGAAGGGTTAAGACGCAGTTGGGACAGGTATCTATGACGTAGGTTCGGCGGTTTTCCCACTATGAGCCACCCGGGCTTTGAGTCATCGGCCAGCCCTCAAGGTGTTACGAAACAGCCGCCGACCACTGGCCTCCAGGAACATGGCACGCAACAATAATTTAACATGTATATACCTATTCTTGCTTGCGTAAGGGCTCCGAGGTTATGGCTGTCAAAATGGTCAGCCTTAGACTTTATGCTTTAACGTATTATTTATTCCTGTGACGAAACTAAACGAAACTAAGTACTGAAAAGTACTTATACAATATTTGTGTACGCATAATTTTTAAATGCAGTTGTCTTGAACTCCTCTCTGTACACAATCATATTTTCGATATATTTTTAAATAATTTAATCTTATATTTATAACTAAATACCGTAACTGATAGGTCCTAGTTCTGTTCATAGTACGTATTATAACGAAAATAAATGTCAAAATTATTGTTTTCTATATTACAGAATCTCTTTACTTATGTAAGTGAATATTTCTATTAATGGTAATAATATGACGCCAGATCGAAAAATATGGTCTTGTGAAAAATAAGATTGGCACGTCTGGGATGCATTTTCATTTAAGACCCTGGATTTTCGGGAAACAAAAAAAAAAATAATTACACCATTTTTTTTATACCTTACGTGCTTATCTACAGCTCCGCTTCGTGTCTACTGACAGCGTATAGAGGCGTCACTTTGACCTTGGCAGTCAGAACAAGGTTACTGCGACACCACACGTTCGTGGTTAGCGGGTAAAACCACAAGACGCTTAGAGTTACAAACATCCGATCATTGACCACGAAAGACCAGCCTGTATCCACGTAACGTACTGGATCAAAGTGGTGCAAAAATCTTGCCGTGAAATCCAGGGTCTCTCCTAACTATCATTGAGGGCGTTGGCGCAGTGCTTAGCGCATCGTCTCCCACCAAGGCAATCCCGGCTCGATTCTCGACGGAGTCTGTTCTCGGATTTTCGTATGTGGGTATCGTTCCGGACGATGTCATTGATTGGCGGGTTTTCTCGGGGATCTTGTTTCCTCCGCCCTTCTTATTCCGGCGCCTCTCCATTGTGGGACTATATTTTTTGTCATCCTCCGGCGCAAGCAGATTGCCTACGGATGGCCAGTTATACGTCCGCATTATTGGGTATTGTACCCTGGCCCTCGGATACCTACACATACGATGTTTGTTATTTATCTCTTTTGTCAATGCCACGCAGGCATGCAGCTGTATTGGTCCTATTGGTGCGACCATACACCCTACTACAGAACAGTTGATGTAAAGTGCGTGTCTGTTATTGTGTTTTACTATAGTTGTTATCGTTGGCTTACTTCTAAAACCTCGTAAGTCTATTTCAGGAAATTTTTCAGGAGAGCGAATAGAAATTCTTCGTAGTCATGCTACACCATAGGTACGGCGTTATTTAATTTGAGCATAGAGGAAAGCTAACCCATAGTAGATTTAGCAGATTTTAACACTAGATACGCCATGCAAATTAGCACAAAATTCACCTGGAATACAAAATTTGTTAAATCTGGACTTACGAGGTTTTAGAAGTAAACCAACGTTATATCCCGTAACTGTATCTAACAGCAATTTCTAAATGTAATTAAATGATGGGTGTTGATATCTAGCCTGGTATTTTATTTATATATACCTGATCTCATAATTATTTTGACCAGTGTTAAATGTTGCAGATTTTCACAAAACATTTATTGTATAAGAAGATGTTCACTTCCATGATCACCATAACTCGCACCGATATAAAGACCGCCGAGTATACCAGTTACTGAGACACAATAACTTGTACGCTAGATAGTGTCATACAGTTCGTCCTATTTTTCATTAGCTCCATTGTACTAGAAAAATATCAACAAACAATATATTGATGTTGGCTTAAGTAAATATGTTTACTTATGTACTGAAACTATAAAACCGATAACAGTCCCACAATAATAAGGTAAATTGTTGTACGAGAGAAAAATTATGCTACGACCCAAAATCGTACATAGTATACATTATCTATCACTTTCTTGTTTACAAACGTGTGTGTTGTGTGTGTCGATCTTATAGTTTCCTGCATACTACCTACTTATGCACATAAATATTGATATTCTTGCTCACCGTTAGGGTCTCTTTCATATAGTTAGCCTACAAGAAAACTGTCTATATAGTGGGCTTAAGATAACGAAGACATTTCAGTACACTTCTAGGCAGGACGTTTGACGTAAACTTTGATACCCTTCAATTGGGAAATGCATGTGTTTAATCTGAGTGCACGTTTTACAACAGAAGTCGTTTGTTTATCTTACAATCACGGCGCGTGAGCTGAGTTGCAAAGTTTTCAAACATCTGTTTTTAAAATAAACGTCTGTTTGCAATCGACCTTCTTTTTTATACACAAACATGTCGCACACATTTCAGATTAGTCAGGAATGTTTCTCGTTTATTGAAAACGTTATTTTGGTAGTGAAAATACCATTTGGTGCCGTAGTTAGCTTAGTGGCTGGAGCGCTATACTCCCACCAAGGATATTTGGGTTTGAGTCTCGGTGTGTTCAACCCTCGAATTTTCTCAGTTATGAAACGTGACTGACGGTGCCGTCGGCCGTCGTGTTTTCTCTGGGTATCGCTTTTTTTTTTTCACGCCCTTCACATTACGTCGCAGTGTTACCAGGTCCTTTACAACGAAATATCGTTTTCAGGACTTAAAATTATAGTTTATCGAGATAAATTATGATACATTATTAGTTTTTTTAATTTTTTTATTTTAAAAAATTCCACTGTTCAGAAACTAATAATGTATTTTAATTAAATTGTAAAAATGATATCTATTCGAATTATATACACATCTAATAAAATTGAATAACAGCTGATATTACTTTTTTGGAGGATTATCTGCAGTATCCAGCATTCTGGCAATTTTCTCTCGTAATGACATTGTACACATTTGCCGCCACAATGTAATATGTCAAATTATTGTTTAAGATATTTTTAATGAATAATATAAGAACTCATAGTTCCAAACACAATTATGGTGCAATTAGTCACTATCGGTATGCAGGCATCGTCTATGGTACAAAGGATGAAAATAAGGTACAAAACGATAATTAAGGTATTATTTGGCAACACTCGTTGTAGTGTCTCATTTCATGGCATCCTCCAGTGTACTGCAGATGCCTACGATAGTCCACTCAGAAGTCTGTTGTCTAGGGGTTATATCCTCGGGCTCGGGTAACCTTCACATGCAATATTTATTTATTTAAGGGACCATTATCAGAGAAATGGTGAATGTATGTAACTTCCCATCTTCACAGTGTACGATTAAAATTATGTGTACATTTATTTGAGGGCAGTTAAGAAGAGGCACTTAAGGCCATGATCCATCATTTCTACTGCTTTCACGATAGTTAATATTTTATTATTTAACGAGAGTAGATTTAAAAAAAGCTGTTGTATTCTGTTAAAAATTGTTTTTACTTTGTGGTCTCAATTTGCCCTGGACAAAAAACTATAGTCTATAGATTTCGCTGATTCATTAATGAGAATTTACATAGTTGTATAATTAGCTTAAACCACTAAGCATTTTGTCTTGAAAAAATAGTGACCATAGTATACACTGTTCAACTAAAAAAACTGTGCAATAGTTTTTCGATATCTGCTCTCGTTTAGGATTTAAAAAATACTATCGTGGAAGCAGTAGAATGTATAGACCATGGTCATAAAATGCGTGCAAACGTCACCTTAAACCCTCTTATTTTTACCAATCCGCAAACTTTGAAAAAAACGTGTCTTTTTTTTACTTTTGCCTCAACCTAGCCAGCAATAAAAAAATTTTACCTAACATAATTGACGTGCTGCGTGCAGAGGGTGAAACATGAATTTATTTAACTACTACTCCACTTGCCCACATGATATGTCTGTTTACAAATAACGCTTTTTTATTCGGTCCACTCTCTACAAACTTCTATTTCCGTTTTTCCCCGATCAAGGTTATGCGACTCGTATTCGGGAGGTCCCAGTTTCGATACCCGGCATCGGCCATCCTGATTTCGTTTTCCCGTGGGGAAAGCTGGGATGGTTCTTCCACATGGGCCATGGAAGGCCCGTCCTTCTGTAAAGTTTAGTGTAACCGTCTCTAATGATCTTGCTGTCGACGAGACGTAAAATCGAATTAAAAAGAAAATATTGTAAGTCAGTTATTTCTCTTTAATTTTCTGCAAAGAAACTTCAGAGTTGCCTTTAAATATACATCATTATTGTATTTTTACTAAACGACTATGACAAGACATGGTCACCTCTAAGTCAAGTTGAGGCGAATTGCCGATGAGGAAACTATATGCTTACTGACCGGATTACGCGTAAAGGCGTTGAGGCAGGTGGTGAGATAGAAAGAATCGTTCTTAAGGGTGATGCTTACCTAAGAGCCCTGACGTGAGCAAGGTTAGGGATATACATGTTAAATTGTATTATGTGTGGTTTAGTATCTGTCAAACCTACATGTATGCCACTACTGGCGTTTTTGTTCATCTAGGTGAGACCTACATTTCTTTAAGATATTTTAGGTTTTTTTTAAATATCCTGAAAACTGTAACCAGATAGGTATATTTTTCACTATCAAAAGCACTCGAAAAATAATTTCTTAACTCCCCCTCCCCTTACCACATTTTAATTCTTGTAACAACATTCACTCTTCTCAATGCAGAATATTGTTTCTGTCTGAAAGCGATATCATTAAGTGACAGGCAGCGCCCTTTAAGAGGGTGTTAAACAGCTGCAGAAAATTCCAAATACTTGTCGCCTAGTGAGGGTACCTAGCATTGTACATTAGACCGATATTGCGCGGAGAAAAAAATCTGGAACCCTTTGGTTGTTTGAAAGGTCTGCAGTTCAGGTAGGAAGGGGTTTGGTTTGTGAGGAGGAGGGGAGGAATATTTTCGGTTCAAATATGTGCATCAAGCGAATGCATGTATAACGGAAAAAATATTTTTTTCTGTAAACTATCTGCTACGAGCCAAGTTGATAGGTAACTTTGCTAGTTTATATTTTTCTGATAGGCCTACTACATAAATCACTTTACTTTCTGCGAATGATAAAAGTTTTTCAAATATAGGCCTTTTCATTATTTAAATTTACATATTAATAAGGATATTAACGACATTTTGAAAACACGCATTCTTAATTGTATATTTTCCTCAGTGACATGCTTGAATCTCTTCATTCTGCATACACTTTTTTGACTTTTGATTTGTGCTGAAGAACGGCACGAACGAGCAGGTTGCGCTGCTAATAAAATAATCGCCGCACGACCGTCCTAACCCTTATTACGTAAACAAGCATAATGACCTAGCGGTTTGGCTAGTTCCTTCCTGGAAAATTTTACAGGTTTTTTTTTTTTAGATTTAACGACTTCCAGCGTCATCCACTTTTTTTCCTTCAGGCTGTGATATATCGTTTGGCAGGATTCCATACTCGTACCTGCGCACTAATTATCAAGATTAAATAGCGGATGCACATCTAGTAACAAGTTGTAAAGGGTGTTTCACGATTTGAGAACTTTTTAAACTCTTGTGTTGAATAGGGTTTGTCACTTAAGATGGGTGGGTGCCTGGCGCATGGGCGGTGTTGTAGCGTGTCGCGCGAAATATTTTTAACGTGAAACTGCTTAAATTATTCCTATTGCGATTAGCTGCAAACATAACACACATTTGAAGCTACTACTCTCACGTTTCAAAAATTCAGCACGCTTGTTAGAAACATGGTTTCGGGGCCTCTCAAAATGGCTAAAAACGGCTTTTCTTTAGACTGCTGATACTCCGGAAATACGATCTGAATTCGTAAAGTGCGGCACGAGATGCGTGCATTGGCTTTTATTTTAGACTGCCCCAAAATAAAATTTCAGGGTCACCGCCTAAAGTCCCATAGGAAAGCCTTGCACGTTAGTTTAACACGCTGCGAATAGAGGCGAGATTCTACTCGTCCAACATGTTACTCTGACTCTAATAGCTCCGCTGTTTCCACGCATAGAACATAAATATTTGAAACCGGTACACGCTACTCTTAAGAGTTAGTCGACCGTGGCTTTTTTTTACGTTTGAGGCACGGAACCGGGGAAGGCGATAAGTCGAATATAACCCGTGCGTCAAACACCTCATCGCCTCTAGGCGCAGAGGACTAAACTAGCGTGCAGTGTTTACGTAGTAACTGTTTTTCAATGAGACTTCAAGCGATGACCCTATAATTTTATTTGTGGGAAGTATATGGTAAAGTCCAATGCAGGTTTCTATGATTTTGTTTTACGATTACAGTTGATATTTTCTCGGGTGCAGCAACGTGAAAAAGTAATTTTTAGCACTTTTGAAGAGCTTGATTATCATGTTTTTAATTATCCGACTGCGTTTTTTTAAATCATTGGGACTTAATTTGAAGTGTGTTTTCTTTTCGTAGATAAACGCATTAGAAACATTTTTAGTAACTATACATGAAAAACGACTTTTCGTATCACGCTACAGCACGTCTCACGCGCCAAGGTAATGAGCGTCTGGGTGGACGTATTTTGCTTCCTCGAGGCCTAGCAGTGAGGAAGTGGTAAGGACGACATAACACGCTCATAGTGCCTAACTCTAGTATCTAGGCACAAGCCACACAGAACTAGCGTGCAACTCGCCTCAATGATACGTTCAGTGGTGGCCCTGTCATTTTATGACGTAATATTAAAGATAAACTTGTATTGTACTCGTCTAATGCCCTAATGCCAAGATGTCAATGCCTAAAAAGGACCGCAAATACACTTATTTTCGCAATTTTCGGCCGCTAGAAAATATGCTTTAATGAGCAGTGGCGAACTTGAAATGGCTATACACACGTGTAACGTTCCTTGAATGCTATTCTTTATCAGACATCACTCCTGCGCGTTGAGTGGTTTTCGACTAATCTAGTAACGCCCGGGGCTCTGCACATCGCTTAGCGACCTGGATAAAGGAGCCACTTTTAACGTATAAATAATGCTCTACGTATGTAGAGCAACTGAACTCTTATCAATATTTCTACGTACTAAATTAAAATGCATTCACAATGTGTATAAAACAATAAATACTAACTCTATGATGTAAACATTACACTCGCAGTACCATGGCAACAATTGGGTATGTTTTCATTAACTCGTTACCGAAATAAACGGAAATGTGCTGTCGGCGTGTGGTGTGTGCTTAGTGGCAGCATATGTGCTATTGTAAAAATAGGGCCTATTTTTATCATAGGCTTATTTTAAAAGGAAGATTATTTCTTTAATTTCGTTACATGAGAGTAATTCATCCCTAGTATTTCTTTCCGGACCAAGGCTGGGATATACAGAATGCTCCTGACTTACAAGTACAGACGCAGTGAGTTAATTCCTTGTGGAAAATAAAGTAAAAAATTAATTGGACATTAAGTGCATAGGTTTAATATTTAGGACTAATGAGCCTGTTAATATCGAGTTTTAAAACTGTCGGTTACTAAAATATCGGAAACCGAATTATGCAAAACGACAATACTCTAAACACTGATTTATGTTATTGGGGTCTTCAAACTTACATCAAATGCTGGTTGATACTTTCAACCGTTATTAAAATAACAGGGGTGGCCACCTTCTAATTGAATGCGACGTTTGTACCGTCGGGATAATGGAGTGAGAGGTTTTGGTCAGCGCTTAACAGCGAGGTCTTTAGCGCTGGTGAGGGGTGACATGAGATGAGAATGGGGCAGTGCCGGAATGAAAGGGCGGGGGAAACGAGAGAACCCCGAAAAAAAAACCCGCCAACCAACGGCATCGTCCGGCACGATTCCCACATGCGAAAATTTGGGAACCGACCCCGCCGGAAGTCGAACCCGGATCGCCTTGGTGGGAAACGAATGGTCTGACCGTATGGAGCCCCTGCACACTTCAGTTTGGCAACTCATCATCACCGTACCGCCACATTTGGTGAACGATAGATAGGCAGAGGTGGACCTGTGAAGTGGTCATCATACTCCCCGGACCTGACTCCATCTGATTTCCTTCTGTGGGGTCATCTCAAGACATTGGTATTCGAGACCCTGGTCAACACAGTAGCTGAACTTCGCGCTCGTATTACTGATGTCTGTACTACCATTCGCAATACCTCACACATGTGTGATCGCGCCAGACTATTGTTCGTTCGTCGCTGTCAGTTGTGTAGCGAAGTATATGGTCGTTACTTTAAACAGTTACTGTAAAATACATGTGGATTGTTTTCACGGTACGTTCTCGTGCGGTTACGATATACGGTTTTTCCTTTTGGATTAAAACTATCAGAATATCTGTACAAACATACTACTCTCCTATCGCGTAACCCGTATGTACACACAGCAACTAAACCGTGGTCGCATGACCAGCCTTGCAACACGAGTTGCGTATCTGCTAGGGAACAAAGTGCACCCTCACATGTTTTCCTCTCAAACAGTTCGCATTAAAGTGTTCCATGAAGGTGACATGTATTATGTATGTGTATTACATATTTGAAAAGCAATAAAAATGCCCAAGTGTTACATACATATTAATAGGAAAGAACCACACCTTTTTTGTTTTTGTTTGTTGTGTAACAACTTAAGATCAACGTAAAGTAACAACATAATTCACAAAATCTTCGTTTAATGCCCAGTAGGTTTTATTAATTTCACTTAAGAACTTTTAAAATGTCGATTTGTAATGGTGGATATCTCCCTCACGAGTTACTGTATGACATTGTTCGTATGTAATGTTCACTACCCCATTTTGGACAGAGAATCAGCTCACGGTGTTTGTACCCGTTGAGACGGAATCGTGAACTTATTGAAGTATGGATAATGTTGTTTATAGTGATTTTCCACCATTGCCTACGCAGTGAGCACATTAAGGCACATGTATGCAGTATTGCCTATGCGCTCCTGGCAATCTACCGCTGCAGCCAAAGCTTCGCGTGCATTCTTAACAACAACAGTTATGTCTTCTAGACAGTTGCAATAAGAGGACCAATTTTGTTATAGAACTTACATTTCTCAATAAAACATCTTCAAATGTTTCAATATCCCGATTGTACAAAAGTTGAATCCATTTAGAGGTTGGCCACTCCTGTTATTTTAGTAACGGTTGAAGGTATTCACCAGAATTTGATGTGGGTTTGAAGACCCTAATAATATAAATTATTGTTTATAGTATTGTCGTTTTATATAATTCTGTTTCCGATATTTTAACAACATACTATTTCAATACACGATATTCAAAGTCTCATTACTCCTAAATATTAAACCTAGGTATTAAATGTCCTGTATATTTTCTACTTTATTTTTCATAAGGAATCACCTCACTGTGTCTGTACTCTGTAGTTCAGGAACATTCCGTATAACTAATTTGCTATGAAAAGATTGTGGTAGTCAGCTTATTACCAAAATGTGTCCTGAAATCTCGTTCTACCTTTTTTTCTTCTTCAAGTAAGTAGTAAACATTGTTTTTCTGCATTTGTATCAGGTTATACTGACTGCGAACTAACTTTTGTGTTTGTGTGTGAGAGGAAAAAACTGTGCGGAGAGACAAATTCTCAAGCAGTGCGGTTTGCTTCATGCAGAGCAATTATAAATTTTCCAAGCACTCGGATGTGTGCCAGACTAACCAGAAACTTTGAAAGGACCCTACGTGTCCTTGTTCCCTTTGACTTCTCAGGCCTTTGGTGAGGATCAGTGCCTAGCACAAACTTTGGCATTGCCTAATTTATGAAGGACCGTTGTTTGTACATCGGCTAGAGCGATCGCCTCCCACCTAGGCGATACGAGTTCGACTCTCGGATTTTCACACGCGGATGTCGTGCTGGAAGTTGCCGTCTGTAGCAGGGTTTCTCGGGGATCTTCCGTTTCTCCCGCCCCTTCATTCCGGCACTGCTATGCGACGTATCAACTCTAGCCAGCTCTTAAAAACTTCGCTTTTAAACGCTCGCTAAAATCCCTTTACTTCGACGTATTTTTTAGCACCGATTAGGATTTGGTTTAGAAGTTTATTATAAAATTAGAGATCTCGTTGTCTTCAAGGTGGCCGCTGCCCAGGCTACCGAACGTTATGCAGAGCCTCGGCCATTATCAGAATATTCGAACACTGTTTACCGCGCATAAGTGACGTCAACTTGCGCCTAGAAGCTAGAGGGTAGTGTGAAGCGCATGTTGTGTTGTCGTTGCCGTACTTACTGTTTCCGCAATTCTAGGCCTCGAACACGCAAAAGACTTCCTCTCAGGTGGACACTTTAACTTTCTGTGCAACGCAGTGTAACGTAAAACTTTAAGTATATAATCATGGAAGATACTATATTTATATTTTCACCACGTTTCTGATTCGCCTCAATTTTTGCGACCACGATAGTGTAATCATGAGCCACCAAGGATATTCGGGTTCGATTATCGGTGCAGGGGTCGCGCCCGAATTTCAGAAATGGGTAACAGGGTAGACTTTGTCGTTGCCAGCGGAATTTCTCGGAGTAATTCCGTTCTTTTCCATCTTTGCACTCCACCATTGCTCCATTATCATCTCATAAACGTCCCAGACATCGTTGTTTTCAGCACTAACCAAAATATCCCTTTTTACTCTACCCCTGCCATTCCCTACTTATGATACTTCCATCCATTCATTTAGACTTAACTGTAGCTGTAGATAACTACAAATCATACCTTGATCTAGTTATCTGATTATATCGCTCGCCTGGCACTTTTTATTGCACTGCGATGTACTTATAATTTATTTCAGCACCTGAACATTATGGCATTGCTCTCAGTGCCTCTGTATTACAGTGATACGTCCCAATTTCATAGTTTCCAGGATATCAAATAATAATTAATTCGAAGGGAGTTAGAATAAATTAGACATTGAGAGTTTTATACATACTAGTTAAAAACGTGTACGTATACAAACAAAAGCTTGCAAACTGTCAACATGTTTTCCAGTCAAGTACAGCGAGACGAATGTCACAAAGCTTTGCAAAGTTTTAAAATGTTGTTTACATGTCTGTAGGGAAGACTGTAACAGATGTTATTAACAAATCGTTTGCTGTGAAACCAATTAAATTTTAGCAGCTTGTTACACGTGCAAATCATTTTGTATCCTTTACATGAAGCTTTTTCCATCCACGAAACTTATGTTCAATTTATTTAAAGTAAAACTAAACTTAAAAAAAAAAAAAAAAAACAGAACTACTTTTAAACTGGTACACATTCAGTGTTAGGAATCACGTTTGATGTTTAAGATTTTTATACCTAGGTAGGTTCTTACTTTCAAAATGACTGCAATTAAAAAAAAATAATGGGACTATGTTATGTCTCGGATAACCATGATATCGAACCATACCAATTTTATATTTTGACTGTTTATCAGCTTAGCATTGAGTTATGGAAGGACATAAATTTGTACGTCCATCATTTTAAGGCCATGATCTATCATTTCTACTGTTTGTAAAATAATTATGTTTTTCATCCTAAGCAATAGCTGATATCGAAAAACTGGTGCATAGTTTTGTTAAAAACAGGAATACACAACGGTTTCAACTAATTATGCAATTAAGGAAATTCTCATTATTGAAATTTAAATCTATATAATTTTTGGTCTCGAAAAATTTACATTACGTAGCAGAATTTTTTTTTTTTTTTTTTTAACAAAACTGTGCAACAGTTTTTCGGTAGCAGCTCTCGTTTAGGAATAAAAAGATAATAATTGTGAAAGCAGTTGACTACATACAGACAGATTATGGAATATGCTGTGATTCCGCTCTCACTCGACCTAAACAGACCGAGGGGCAGGAATGCTCTACGACACCATGGCTAGGACCAGACTGCATTGCATACAGCCTTAAGATATAGTTTATATGAATGAATAAATATTAAATGTACATGAAGATAGTTAATCAACCAAGCTTTGAATTTTATATAGTACCCAATATATCCCCGTATGCATAAGCCATTTTGTAAGACGGCACAAAATGACTAAACAAAGAATTTTTGTCGTACTTTCGGCATATTGTACCGATTCAAAATACATAGTATACTCCCACAGTACAGCATCTTAAGTGTCAAATTTGGAACGGTATAATGTTGTAGATCCGTCATTTTATATTTAGTGTAATATTTTGGGAACGTACCTAATTCAAATTTAATTTTATGTTTTGATCTTCTATGCATCGCAGACTTTGAATTCTAAGTAGTTTATTGTTGTAGATCTGTTATTTTGGATGACTGCACAACTTGAATAAATAAATAAAGAATTTCGGGTCATATTTCGAAAACTGCTGGATAGATTCGAAATAAATTATATATTTTCACAGATCATTATCCATTATTTAATTCATTCTTGTAGGCTCGCCAATCTGGAAGATGCACTTTATGATTAATATAGATTTCATGTTAAATCGGTCGGAAACTACAGACCGATTCCGACCAAATTACATTTTTGAACAGTTCAGAATATTTAAAGGTTTCAATTCAGCAGAATATGTTGCTGCAGGTCTGTCAATTTGTAAGGTAGTACTATCTAATTAAATAAATATTTTATGTTGTAATTCGAAAACTATTATAGCAATTAAAATCAAAAGTATATATGTTTTGATAATCGCCTCAGCACTGCGGCCAGTACATCCTCTTGGAACACAATACTACACGAATAAATAAAGATATTTTTGTCATGTCTTGGAAACTATCAACAGATTCCCGCCGCAGTGTCAAGTTTAAAATAAATATCTACAGCAGTTAATTTTAACACAAGTGACTTAAATGTGTAAGGCACATTTTTTCAAAATGGCGTCCATATAAATACTTCTGGTTAATTTATATTACATACCAGACATATTATCAGCTTCAAACAAATTGCATGTGTGTAAGATATTGATTGTACAGAGTGTATTTGAATAACTACTCCAAACGATTAGGTATTGTTAAGGGGAGATATTATAGACTCTTTTGTCCCTATCCGGATATGTTCCGTTGCTGTGTTAGATGAATGAAATAAATTTCAAATCTTCCGCCTCACGGCAAGGCAATCCACATTGACAGCATGCGCCTGAGGAAGAAGGGTATTTGAATAAATCACACGACTGCGAACGTCCTAATATAATGCTGTGAATAGCACACAATTTGTTCTTGTTGGGTAAATACACGTTTGCAACAGAACGTTTTCAGACGTGTGTTGCTTATCGAAACTTCTGCTAATTCCCCTCTACAATATACGATCATTTGACGTAGTTATTTTGATATACACCGGTGTAACAAAACGTATACATTTTTGGTGGCAATTTTACAAGATAGTAATTCATAGATTTTAGCGTTTTACATAACCTTTGTTTCTTGCCAAATTTGGCACGTAACTAATGACGAAGATACGTATTTTCAGTGGCAGCAATTTTTGTAGATGTACAAATGTAATGCACGTTAAGAAGTTTTTGTAATATAAAAGTAATTGCAACTCGTTGCAACGCATTTCAAGCGCAGGCAGGGAGGCTCCTCAAAGCGCACAGTTTAACTGAAGTGAAAGAAACACGGCCTTCGTACAGGAGCGTACTGGTTTCTCTCTTCTTTCCACTGTGGCGAGCAATAGGCACGTGACTAATTCTGGAGCGCCCTGACTTGCGACAGAGCTTCTGGCCGCTGCCTGCTCGGTGGAAATATACTCGTGGACTGCAGTGAGTGAACCCCGGCGGGTTGCAGCGGGACACCTTGCGCCGCCCTCACTGCGATGTCGCGGCCCACTCAGACAGGTCGATAGTAATACGTCTCGCGTGCGGTGACAAGAACCTATGAATCATGCAACGGCAGTGCTGCTCGGCGCACTGTAGCGCTGTCCGCGTTGTCCCCCATCCCCTTCCACTAGCCAATCAACACGAGGCTGGCTGTCTTATCTCTGCTGGTCACGCCGAGCGCAATACATGGACGGCCTATAAAAATATGGGTCCGCCGCTCGGGGACGTGTCACCAATCTCACGACACGGTACCTGCGGGGGCTGACCGAACAACCGTCGAGTTTCCTTACTCCCTCCCCCCCCTTAAAACCCACCCTTCTGCTTCTTGTGCGATTATCATTTCGAGGTGTTTCTAAAATGCGAAAGAAAATAGAGGTAAAAAAATTGCGCAAAATACTGAGATTTTGACACACCATTAAGAAAAATATGCAATTAGGAACGCCTGTTTCCAAATTTCATTAACATTCTTATTAATAAGCAAATTTAAATAATACACTTTGGCAACTTGCAGAAACTTAAGTGATAGATGTATAATAAAACTAGCAACGTTACCCATCACCCTTCGTTCGCAGCCGTTAATTTGAAGCAATGAATAATTGTTATCCGTGTACATTCGCTTGATGAACTGTAACACATAGTTGAGTCGAAAATATCCCCCCTTCTTTCCACAAAACCCATAACCACTTCGTATGTGAACTGCAGACCTTTCAAACAACCAAAGAGTTCCAAGATTTCCGTTGACTCTGCGCAATATCGGTCCGACGTAGGCCTACACTGTTACGTATCAGTACTCGCGCGAAGCCACAAGTATTTGGAAATTCCTGTAACTGTTTAACGTCGTCTTAAGGAACCCGCCTACTGGTCGTGTGTTTGTGTGCTTGAGGCGCTGCGCCAAGGGCGATGCTGAACTTCTGATCTGGCGCGGTGTCGTCTCTACCGCAGGACACTAAAACAGCATGCAGTGGTAACGTAAATCACTCGCCTGACTGACACATTCAGTGGTGGCTCCATATTTTTATTGGTGAAAAGTTTTAAGCAATTTTCATTGCATGTTTTAGAGCAGTTTCACACGAATTCCATTAATAATTTTTCAGATATAACAGGTTGAAAAGGCTGTTTTTAGCCCTTTTGAAGAGTTTCGAAATTATTTTTATGATTGACGGGATACTTTGAAACTACCTTTCCGTCATCGTTTGAAGTGTGTTTTCTTTTCGCAAGCTGACACAATTGGCACGTGTGGAATAGTTTCGTTAAAAAGAAAGGTATTTACGAATACACTGCAACGCATTTTAAGCGCACGGTAGTCGGTGTCCTTAATGGTACTGATGCATGCTATATATTTTTCTTGGTGTTTTGTCTGTGTGGTATAGCAAACAATTTTAATTTACGTAGTGTATATTTTAAAATTTTTTTTTCAAAATGAAGCTTCTTAGAACATTATTTTTTACTGCAACTACGAAAAAGAAGGTATTAAATTTGTGTGGTTCTTTCTTACGGTAGTTAAAGAGCTATATGCCCTACCAGTAATGTCTTGAGGAATATGCAACCAAATTTGAAATGATTTTCCCGTGGAAATTGTAAAATAGCACTAAAGTAATTCTATGACACAATCAAAAAATTCTGATACAAAATATCGGCAATTATTGCTAGGTCAAATCAGAAATATAAGTATATCAAGTCATTAAGTAAAGCCTTTGTTTTCATTGTCTCTCACAGTGATAATGTAAAACACGCGTTCTATAGGGCGTTCTTACAATGTGCATGAACTATTAAAATCCTCACAAATGCGTCAGTAATGCAGTAGCAGCTACCAGTTTTGTTATCAGTCACGTAACTTCAAGCAGGTAACAATGGTGTCCACTTTACCAGAGGCACATTGAGCAGTTAACAACTTCTCTGTTTTTCATACACCAATGTCGAGGGGGTTTATCCCGAACGCCTACGATTCTCATATACTTAGCTTCCTAGCGCAGGGTTTTCCTATAGGCGCTCCACTGGTATTTTTGGATCTACCCGTGCCTTCACTCGGTTGCCGTAGCCAGCCCGAAAGAGAAACGGAAGAGGAGGGTGAGAAGGGCAGAAATATTTGTTATGAAAATAGACTCAAGCATTACTACCGAGCTTCCCTTCGTCGTAGCCTTCGTTAGACAAGGGAAATGGAGGGAGAAGGGAATGCCCATCAAAAATAATCGCCGATAAAATGTGCCGTAAAACACTGATATTGCACGCAAGCTTTTCATAACGTTCCCGTAATAGTAGTTGTACAAGAAACAGTTTATTAAATTCTGCCCTCTGCTGATTACGTTTGAAGTAACTTGATAAATCAATGTCAGTTTATAACCTGCATGCATCTAAAATGTACAGTTTTGGATACGTTTAAATATGCCTGAAATGGACATAGTACGTTCTTTTGCCTTGTTTCTTTAGTACGTAAAGATTTAGAATTTTAGGAAACGCTTATCTAATAACAAATATGTAAATAATATAACAATTTCTAAAGCAAGTATGAATTACATATTTTCCGCGGAAATCTCATATCCGTAATGTTGTGAAATACTTTGTTGCTGTTCCACAAACCCTAAAAAATTTTGTAAAATTTACAATTATTTTCTTTGTGAAATCATTAGTTTATAAAGTTACAAGTGTAAACTTAGTAATATTACATATGAATTCTTTGTACCTATATACCGACAGTTACTGCACTGAATTTTTTTTGTAAAATATGACACGGCATTTTTTTTTATAGTTGTATAAAATTTTCCTTATAAAATTATTAGTTCATAATGTTAAAAGGATTTTGTTTGCAAAAAATCCTTAGAAAAAATGTATAGTCTACCAAAATCATAGGTTCGACGGAAATTACTTATGCAAAGATCACAACCTCTGGAAAGCATTTTTCAAGAATAAAGTGAATGTTTATATTAATTGCGTGCTTTAAAAAGAAATATCTATTAATGTACTGTACATTGAATGTATACAAATAAATAAAGACTAAGCAGTACAGAAGTCACGGTTGTCTAGGAGTAAGATGCGTAGAATATAAGTGTGGGTAGAGTAGTTCGAAACTCAGCACCTCTAAATCATTTGTTTTATTAACCCCCGACCCAAAGAGAGCGGTGTTATAAGTTTGACGTGTCTGTCTGTGTATCTGTGTGTCTGTGGCATCGTAGCTCTTAAACGAATGTACCGATTTTGATGCGATTTTTTTTTGTTTGAAAGCGGACTTGATCGAGAGTGATCTTAGCTACTATTCAATGAAATCTTTTCAGCCGTTTGAAGATCATCAGCTATTTTGTAGTTTTTTTAGTGAATGTGAGCATTTCTACTGGTCTGATCAATTTGAAATTAAGTATCCTTTGAGTCGGTTTTTTTTTACTTTTAATTTAAGTCTCAACTTGTTTTCAAAATAGTGTCATGTAAACGTCCTTCATTCAAAAATTATTTGATAAATAACTTCAGTGTTATTTATGAAGCACAATGAGCATTTAAATTATTATTTTTTCCCTTATAGAAAGTACAACCTTGTAATTTTACAAACATATACTTTTTTATATTTTATTACAATGACAACCATTGTAGTTTTACAAGAAATTTCTTTGGCAACTGGGTTTCCACAAATTTTCTTTGTAAAAGTACAAAAAAAATTTTACAGTGTAGGATTTAATCACTTTTTGTTAGTAAGATGTCAAAAATTTTATCCGTGGAAGAGTACGTAGGGCGTGCCTTCTGTCAGTGACGTAGATGTCAAGTGATGATAAATATTCATATGTTTTTATTTGTGAAAGAAAGTGTACAGCTGTTAGAATATTTTGATATTTTATGAAATTTTTGACGTAGTGAAGATAATATTGTCATTTTCTGTCTTACAGAATAGCACACACTCGAGACATGTGTCACGTTCTCGCAATATGTTTAATTTATTATTATTATTAAAGTATTTTGATCAAGTCTTACTTGTTTACTTTTAGAGTTGTTCTAGAATATTCTAGAAGTCCGTTTGCGTGCGAGTTTGAGAAAGTGATGGAAATTATATAAAAAATAATAATATTTGTGGACGCCTGTCTTTGCTGGCATATTCTGTATATTAAATTGCAAAATTTTGTTTGAAATGTCTTCGTGAAAGTTTGAAACCTGTCTCGAAAATAACTTCTAATACGCATAGGCTTTAAAAACGAGACATTAATGTTGAAACTAATGTGATCAGAAATCAATAATGTCTATGTGTTTAGAGTTAGAATTCCTACTAAGAAGTATTTTCTACCCTAGCACGAATATTAGACCACATTTAATTTAGATGCTACATAACAATTTAATTTTAATTTTCAACAAGGTTTTCGTAAACTGTGTTATTGTTACTTTGAACAGTAAACTAAAGCGTAATTTTTAGAGTGATTTAAGCCAATGGGAAAACACTGAGAACAGTTTGCATGCTAACAACTTGTTATGAGATATAGACGTGATTAAGTTTCATAAGAAAGACAATTTAATTTGAACTCAATTCCCTCCGCTTCTTTCAGCGGGTAGTAGGCAAATGGCCTGCTATGGTTTCTTGACTTTACTTGTCTTTGATTTCTCCGCCGTTTATTCATTTTTCCTTTTACGGGTAATTTAAATTTTTACTCCTAACATCACCCCTTCCCCCTAATTTTTGTACTCCTCGTCAACTCTTGAACTGCATACCCACCTGCTCTTCTAAAAAGTTGCATTTATGTTGTTTGTGTTTTTCGACCATTTTCTGTGCTTATTGTCCAAATTTCACTGTCATAGCTTACGTAACGTTTATTATTTCCATTGCCTCAGTTAGGAACCGCAGTTGTATTCTGATGAGACTACTTGCCCCTACCTCAACGATCCGTGCTCGGTTTCCAAGCGGGGTCGCTTCCGATCCTCTCATGTAGGAAACGTGGAGTACGTTACAAGGTATTCTTAGGGTATTCGCACTTCCTTCACCGCCGCTGCTTTGTACCTTTCTTAATTGTTTATTTGCTAACATTGGAAGTGCACAATAAAGTTGGTTTGTACTGTCGAGAACAATTGACGGTAGACATTGACAGATAATTAGAGCGCTATTATTACCAGATGTAATTAAATTTAAAAATACTACTAGTTGCACAGTTAAGTTCCTTAAAAAAGGGACGTAATCTAACACGCTCCTCAACTGTACGTGAAATTAGGTGTAGGGAAGAGAAAAACATTTTCCACTCGTTTATGCGGCATGTACGTCACACGCTCTTTCTATGGGCCTACATACTTCCTTGCTCTACTCGCATCATGTGTAGATCTACATTTAACTCTATTTTATGAACAAAATTACTGAATAAGATAGTGGTAGCTTATGAATTTCCCCTTGCATTATAATACTTTCACTGTTAAGAATAAGGAAAGATTTCTTTAAAATGATGGAGAACTTAATTTTAATGAAAATAGTACTGCCAAATTCTTTTTTAATCACCAATTCAACGCAGTATACTTAACACTAACATGTAAATGCTTCCCTGCTACAGATACATATTTACACGACAAAATTTCTGAGCAAGAAATAATGTCCATCATCAATACAATCGAACTATTAACAATTCGTATATAATTTGCTACAGGCCTCCCGCTGAACGATCTCATCCAGGTTGTAGTCGCTGGTCATCCACCGACGTCACAATCTTCCTCGTAGCTCGTCACCACCACATTGCCTGCCGCTCCGCTTGCGCACCCACCAATCCCAATCCCCGCCTTCCAAGTTGCTTGGACTTCATTCGTGACTCTAGAAACTCACACATTCTCGGGCTCAGGGTAAAATCGGCCTTTTATAGTGTCGAGTTACTTTCTGGAAAGCTCCTCTGACGACGAGGTCAAGAAAGGCCTGACTAGAACATTTTGAAAGTATACAACTCCTCTTTCCTTGCCAGTGATGCGAAATTTTGTATCCTTATGAAGCGGACACGAACCGCCTGGGTAGATGACCTTGCTTGCCAGTTATCAGCAGGATTCACTGTACCAGAAAGTTAATGCCTCTCGGGTATCAGTTAAACAGGGCCTCTTTATGTGAATGTGAGGCCTGGGCAACATAAAGTCGAGGCCCATATTTTTAGATGCAGTGATAATGTGCGCTTGTATGCCCTTATACTTTCCTAACACGTTAGCTGCGTTGTCATAGATCTGGTCGCGGCAATCTTGGATGTCAGTCACGTCTTTTAAGAGTACTGGTTACAACTTCGTTTAAATTACTTTCCGTGGGGTTGTAAATTGGAAGGAAAAGCAAAAACCTTTCCAAAATATCATGAAGGCACCTGATATTTTATACAACGAAGTGGATATTTCATTTAGAAAACAAGTTATTCTTGCACCAGATATGTTAATAATACACTATACAGTAACAATTTATTTCACAGCAACCATCACTGTTGAATGGGAATATTATAAAAGTCAACTTAGTTTTAAACTAAAAATCCATTTATATTTTTAAAGAAACAGAAATAAGCCCCCTATAAGGTGAGGCCTGGGGCAAGTACTAGTTTCCCCCCTTTTTTTTTAAATGCTGTCCTGAGTGAAAAGGTCACATCCTGAGAATCAACCAACCCATACGCCCTGCAGCCAAAGAGTGGGGACGGCTAGGAAGCTGTTGTGTTTCGTATTGCGCACGGCATTTTGAAACATCTGTCGCTTGGCTCGTTACAGCATCCTGAGGCAAAAACGGTTTTTTATTGAAAGTTAATTAACTAACTGATGGACCAAATATTTGCTTGTGAGCAGATATCACATTTCCATCTTTGAGGTCAAACATTTCTGACGAAAATTTTCATTTGAAATGCAAGGAAAGTACTGCGTCACATTAGGTTGTGCTAGGGCTGTTTTTTTTTTCCTCGCCAATTTTAGTTCTCTTACTGCTCTATATTTACCACTAACCCGTACAGTCTTCAATCTGGCCAGAAACGCCAGATTCTGTCATTCTGTCATGTGTTAACACTGTACGTAAATGAAACAGAAAATTGTCCGAATGTTATATTTTAAAATAATTTTATTAAACATTCTGCTGTGTCTTTAACCGACGTGCAAAATACATTTTATGCAATTTAATTGTAACCAAAATGTTTGTTTCTTTAGTATGTTTTGAGTTTATATGACAGCTCGAAATATACCGGGCGTATCACCTATGTGTAGTCAGGTGCATTTATGAGGGTATTTTTGCGTGTGATGACATTCAGTTTTCCGCTTTGTTTAGATAGCGTCTGCCGACAAAAATACGTGTCGTCGGCTTCGCGATGAGACGTCCCGATTAGTGGCGCACCGCCATTTTGTTGGTCTTTGCAAGTTAAATATAGTAGATTATTTTATTTTATTTCGGCAATCGATACGGTGGCCGGACATTAGAACGTAGCGAAATATATTTCGAGAATATTAATGAAATTTGACAAGAAAAAAATCAAGTAGCGACTAAGGAGGAGCACGTTGATGTGGCGTGTCGGGCAATTACCAACTAAACTGCGTTTCGCCACTAATAAGGACGTCACATGACGAAGCCGACGACGCGTTTTCTTTGGGCAGACGCTTTCTAAACAAAGCAGAAAACAGAATGACAGAACACGCAAAAACTGCCGTGTAAATGCACCTGACGTCTCAAAAGTGATACAGCTTGATATATTAATGTAAAACAAGCTGCGCGTCTCAAATAATTTCTTATATATCCGAAGCAAACACTGTTCTTTAGACTCAGACTTCCGACTATTTAGTGCTTTATTCATAATCTCCATTACCTTTCGTGACAGCTGTCTACCTCAAGACTAAAAACTGTCGGCCTAAACTAGCGATCGGAGAGGCAGACAAGTCATGGGAACATTCATGGCTGATTCGCAGTTTACAGAGAACTTTTGTAAGCCTGGTTTAAATAATACGATACGTCCAACGGTAATGTGTGAATCAACATTGCCGTAGGCCTTGTGACTTGTATTCATGCGTCAGTATTATAATAATGTTTAATTGTTGAAAAAATAAATATGTTAATATTTCGTTAAATGTTCTGTAATTTGTACAAAACAAAACCAAATCAGTTTCGTTAACCATGATAACCATATGCCTGAGTCAAGAGAGACAGTGCGGTTTTTTATGGTCTGTTTTAATGAGGCGACTTGACACCGCTTTTCCTAATTTGCTAGCACAATTAAGCACTCCCGTCCACTCTGCTACGGTATCATGTATGGACTTACAGGCAGTAATTTTCTCAAGCATTCTTTTTGTGGTCATTAGCGGGATTACCTGTAACTTAAAATAGCTGTTTTCGACTAGAAATTACAGTCCTATTGTCTACGTTTTTAATTTACATAAATTATTATTTTATCACATAGCCAATGTAAGGTCTTGTTAGCGAGGTCATTAGAGACGAGACGAGTGAGACACTTGACACAATGGCAACAACTCGGAGAGGAATCGGCCATGGCCATTGTTAAGTAACCATCCTAGAAATTGCCCGGAAAATTTCGAGAAAACTTAGATTGCAGGAGCTGGGTAATCAAACACGGGTCCCCCTCGGTTCTCGTATCGGAGTTTACCAGACTGTATTTAAGGGCGTTGGACCCGTAAAATTAATTTTTTTTATATTTGTGTCAAACATCTTTAAATTTTTGCACGTCAGATAACATGTCATTTCCTCAAATAAAAAAAAATTAGGCCCCACAGTTTTTGCATACTCACTCATCAAAGTCACAAAACAGACATTACGGTGTAGCCAAAATCAAAAAAGGTAATTAACAAGTGAGTTCAAAATTACAGGAACTGAAAGTCAGCGTATCGATGCATTTTATAACAATTTTGACAAAAGTTAGTTTTGAAAATTTCAGTATTAGTGAAAAGTCGAATTTACGCAAAAATTTACTCATCTTCATCAATTAAAATTAAATACAAAAAATGTATCGCTTTATGTTTACAGACGTGTCTTGAAGTAGCTCATTTAACTATCAATATTAATTATCTTGTTTCTGCAAGTTAATTATTTTTTATTATTTAGACTACACCGCAACTGCCATTTTGTAACTTTGATAGATGATTATGCTAAAACTATGGGACCTATTATTTTTATTTGGGGATATGACATTTTATCTTATGTAAACGTTGAACAGTGTTTGGCACAAATATAAAATGTTTGATTTTTACGGGTCCAACGTCCTCAATTGTTTATGCAGTAACGTTTCCGTGCCATTTTACAAGTTTGAATTTACCGGATATGTTTATTAACGATGGTGATTCCGGAGAGTTTCCCTAGTGCGTATGGTTGACAAGCTATGCTACAACACTCATGATTTAGTGTGAGGCATGTTTGCAATCAAGTCCACAAGCCTCGCCGTGTCTTGGGACTTGTTTGGGCCCCGTTTATTCATGCGTTTTGTGAAATAATCTAACGCCCGTACTGCATTAAGTAGGCTACACATAATTGTTGGATAACTTTTACATGTCCGTGATATATGCGACTGTGATGCATATTTAGAACATAACCTCATATTCTAAAGGCTCCGCGGTGGTCGAGGGGTCAGACCTCTCGCCTAGGGGCGATTCGGGTTCGATCCCCGACGGGCACGGTCCCGGATTTTTCGCATGTGGGAAATATTAGCCACGGGTTGTCTCGGTGAACTAATGCCTCATCCACCCCCCCCCCCCAAGGCCTTCTCATTCCGTTGGTGCTGCACACTCATCCCACCTCACATCATCCATTATTCGGCCTGGACGGGCGACAGCCGACAGGCTTAGCGTACTAGTCGAGCAGCCGGCCCAACCTTCACCCCTGCCTTCTTTCATACACCACGTGACCCTGCCCGAAGGCGGGAACACGTGGTGGGTTTTCACCATTTTCTAAATTATCACAGATGTCAAAATGCTGCGGCAAGGAAAGCTGAATCTCGTTCAGTAAATAAATACAGGCAAGCGACTTTTCTTTGACGCCATTAGCGTGAACGGGAAGCGGGGAGCGAGATAAAAGACATGCCCAATCGTCTGTGGGCGTGGCCCTGCGATGCACCATTCCTTGCCGCATTCTCATTTGAACCGCCGTGGAAGTTTAATCGTGGTTTTACTTCTGTATCATATTTCTAATGATCTCTTCAGAGTTCCATTCGTAAGATTAAACAGTACATGACGCACAGATCTATCGCAACGTACACCACCGTGTTTGTTTCCCCTTGTAACAGACGTCACAAAGCTCTCGAGTCGTAGTAGGGAATGTAGGTTTTCTACGTCTCGTGACCAGGTTTTGCCGATAACCATGGTCTTTATGAACCCCTGTAATGCTGTTCAGGACTTTAAGATGTTGGGCACAAATGTAAAGCATATATATTTTATAAACACATGTTAAATATTTTGCGTCCACAACACAGTCTTTACACGTTATTTTATTTACATTACTGTACATATAATATTACTTTCACGTTTGTTTCTTCGATATTTTGAACACAGTGCAATTCAGTTTCACTACTTTTTTTTTTTTTTTTTACCAAATGGCGATTTTCTTCTGTTAACAGCCGTTTACCCTGCTCTAGTTTAGAATCTGTCAGGTGAACATTTGATCACGGATAAACTTACTCGGGTTAGGTTTTGTACAACGGAAGCTGAAGTTTCGTCTTACCCACCCTACCGTCGTGAGCTTTGGCGAACGCATTTAGGAGGCCTCCGTACCAGCCCGTGAATTGTGTTGCAGCGAGTTGCGATTATTATTATTTTTTAACGAAGGCACTTAACGCGCATTACTTTTTCACATTCAGGAAATAATACACGTCTTCGATATATAACGCTAACATTTTTAATATTCGGCACACTTATTATAAAAGCATGTGTTTCAGGCCTTTCAAAATTGCTTTAAAAGCCTTTTACAGGCTGGCGTATATAAGAAAATATCAACCGGATTAGAAAAACACGAAAATTTAAACATGCGCTGGACTTTAAACCATACTTGGGACAAATGAAATGATATGGTCGTCGCTAAAAGTTCCATAAGAAAAATAACAATAGCAAAGTTCTGCGTGACAATTGCACAGCTTGCGCGTAAAGAGGCTATACTGCATTATGTACGTCGGTCAGCGGCACCCTTAGAGCTCCATCGATTTTGTGCCTCGTCACGCGCACAAACACAACCTATATAGGGCGCGCACTTAAACGAGGCCATTCAAATACCTTGCCTTGATGGTTCTGTAAAGTAAGGTGACTAAAAGGAAAAGGAGGAAAATTGTATGAAGCTTGCAGTTCTGTTCTAATGTGATGTGTTATGTAATGCAATTTTCTATAATTTATTAGCTTAAACTTTTGATTTTCAGATCAGATGTGTCAGGTCTATATTTCACACACGCCATGTCTCCATGACTGGCGACCATACTTATATCCTGCAAACCCTTACAGTTAACAGCTGTAAACCTAGTGTTCCAATGTTACAACACTCAGCACAGTTTTGCTGTAAATTAACTGTTTCGTTAAGGAATGCGAAGAGGTATGGAAATGTACGATGTCGAGCGAATGACTGGAATATTCGATCGTCAATAAAATTTTAACTACTCATAAAAATTCAATGAGTTTTTTTTGCAAAGTAGTTATTTTATCAGCAGACCGATTATACGGTGGTATGCTTTACATTCGAGTAAAATATTAAAAACTGTTTTTAGAAAAATAAGGGCTTGAAACCACAAAATCTTCAAAAATGGTAAACTGTCATTTTTATGATTTTAAATTAGGTAATATTTAGGCATCTATAATAACCGAATGTAAAAAATACTCGCGTTTTGATTTGAAAATAAATTTACTATCCGAAAATCTCTGCGTGAGAGGTTTACGGATGTTAAAATTAATTTCCAATGACGTATTTTTGAAATTAGGTTGTTATAAAGGCATATATATTAGAATTGACATACAAATGCAGTAATAATATTTTGTTTCTTCATAAACATGTGAAATACGCGTAGCACACTACTTAAGTCACCCGCCTACTGGCCGTGTGTTTGTTTGAGTGACTCTCGTCGCCAAGGGCGATGTTGACCGGCTCATCTGGCCCTGTATCGCCTCTACCGCAAGACACTGAAACGGCGTGCAACGTTATCGTAGATCACTCGCCTGACTGACACTTTCTGTAGTGACTCCATATTTTTATTGGTGGATAGTTTTAAGCTAAGTCCATTGCATGCTTCTACGGTTATTTCACACGAATCCTGTATTTTTTTTTTTTTTTTTTTTTTTTTTTTAGATATAACATGTTGAAAAAGCTGATTTTAGCCATTTTGAGGGGCTCCGAAATGATTTTTCTAATCGACGTGAATGCTTTGAAACTAGGAAATCAGATAACAAAAATGTAATTTTTATTTCTGAAAGAACGTATTGAATGATGCGGTCTAATGTGTAACGTGTAATAATAATATTGCGTAAATTAGTCACATGTTGCTCTGTGGTCCGTAGGCTGCCACCGTCCCTGAGGCGTGACATGGAATGAGGGAGCGGGAAACGGCAGTTCCCTAGATAGCCCGCCGGCCAGCGACATCGTCCGAATGTTTCCCACATGAGACGATCCGGGGGTCACCCGGCGGGAATCGAGGCCGGATCGACGTGGTGAAAGGCGAAAGCTCAGACATTCAACCATCGTGGCCTCTATGTGTACCCTAGCAGCATGAAACCAAACTGCGTAAAGTTAGGTTTCACGTTGATATGAACATCAGAGTGAGCAGTATTCTTTTTTGTGCTTTGCGATACGATTTTTAGAGAACAAAATGAGCCGGTGGCTATCAAGACAGCTTTCAATCACCAAGATAACAACGTGTACCTTGATTAGAATCGTCTCAGGCTATTTGGGTGTGGTACACTAAAAGACGCTGCCGATAAATGTGTTTCTCCGGACTCGTCTGTTCCCCTACTCCTGTCCGTATTACATTACGAAACTTCTCCGTTATGAGTGGTAGTTCGTTTTTTTAGCCTATTTTCCGAAGCAAAAATACGCTTATAAGATCATCTCCTTTTTTTTATGGTAGTGTATTTTCAATAATAACAATTTTAACTGTTTGCACGATATGCATCAAAATTAGTTCAGGATTTCAATTTTTCTGGGTGCATATTTAAAAACTAACAGCCATTGAAAATTTAAGTTAATTTGATGTATATCAGGAAACGTTCATCCGATTTTAACGCAAATAGGTACAAGTATATCACTTACTATTTGCGTTACAATCATTGTTCTATAACTTCAAATGTCTTCCATTTTGAAAAATAGCTGCATCCGAAATTTATAGGTTTTTCTTGTAATAACTCAAGACCCTTTTATCTGAATGTGATCAAAATGTGTCTGTTGGAAGTGGTTTATAATAAAAGTAAATAGTTTTCTACGAACAATATATCATACTAGCAGTCCCCCGCGGCTATGCTCGCGAGTATTATTCGTAACTGATAATATTTACTTTAATTTAAAAACCTCTTTGTACACAACTTTGTACTTCAGTCATCAAGTGTTAGAATGTCCAAGCGGCTAGTTGAACTAATTCTGCAGCAGGATAAGTAGCTATAGCTGTCCATGCGAAAAGCAGTCTTAAGTTTGTCCCTGCCACTAACAGCGACTTCGCCTGGGCCTTATTTATAGCCCTGCCTATTTGACGTTTAGGGTAATTACAGACACTTAAGGTAAGATGTTAATCGAATGAGAAACATCTATTTACCCTGTGCACAATCATTGGTGACGGTGCCCTCAATTATATATTTTTAAAATATTCACTATAACTTTATTGACATTACAAAGTTTCAGAGGGTAAAGGTTTCGCGGAAACGTATTTGGTGCCCCAAACCTGAGATTAGTGAGATGATATATCATCTGGGTTACTGCCAAAAGTGACAAAGTCAAAACGAGATAAAATTATAAAAATGCTAGGAATATGTATATGTTGTTCACGAACAATTGCCCAAGTTTAAAGCCTATTCGTCGTTTCATACTGTTGTGTCACAGTATAGTAACATACCAATTTTTATTAATATCTACAATTTAATACTGTTTTTAAACGAAACAGCATTTATGACTTAATCACTTTTGGCAGTATACCGACGATATGTCAGCTGATATCGTAGAGGAACCTAAGTAGAAAGCTAACTGAAATTTTACCCCTTTTAAAGACTACATGTAAATTGCACTAATTCGATCTGCCTTGTAGTTTTTGTGTGTCAGAATTGAATGTTAGCACGCAGCTTTTAACGGAATTCTAGCCCAGAACCTCCCGGAATTTAGACCTGCGTAACAAACAACTGCGTCACGTAACGTCGAAATAATTCATGAAAATAAAATTAAATTTATTAAAAAAATAAAGTATATGTGTCCTGGGCTCATAGAGGTTGTACAACACCATGTCTCGACGGGTTACTGTAGAGCACGGTCGTAGAAGGAAGTATTTCATAAATTGATCAAAAATTACGTTTTGATAAATTGTTTATCTTAGTGGGGAGGAAGTGGGCGGAGTTTGAGCCGACCGCCCTAACAGCAGCGCCAAAAGCCTATAGCATTGTCGTGAACTTAGTGAACTACAGCCAAACAACAAGGGAGTCAAGTTTCCAGGTTATGACGTGTTCGGAGGACACGGCACTCACGATAGGTCTCTTGTCCGTGTAGACCACGGCCGTAGAAGAACAGGTCTGGACACTCGCCTGGATATTTGACCCCCTTGTTGTTTGGCTGTAGTTCACCAAGTTACCGAGAATATTGTTTTATTGGTGCTTATGTTCGGGTGGTCGGACTAAACTCCGCCCACTTACATTCCGCTAAAATAAACAATTTATCTAAACGTATTTTTTATCAATTTATGAAATACTTTCTTCGCTCACAAATTTAAGAAAAGGGTCCAGCAATCTTTATTTCCTTTATAAATTTAAGAATGGAAAAAAAGTTGACGGAGTTTGAATCCGACCGCCCAGAAAACAGCCCCAAAAAGTACAACATTCTCGGTAACTTATCGAACTACAGCCAAACAACAAGGGGGTCAAGCAAAATACATTGTTAGATAGGCGAGTGTCCAGACCTGTTCATCTACGACCATGCTGTAGAGTGAAACTCCTTTATAGGTTGTTTCTCGCTGCTCGTTCCTGCTTTTCGAACCGTCTGCCTTGATTATTGACCAACTTAGTTTTATTCTTAATAATCACGTTTCTTATAAAGAAAAAAAATTACATACATATTTCTTAAATATTTACGTAAGCATCACTCTGACGCGAACAACACCTTAATATCGCTACTGGTTAGGTAGATATCGTGGGTTGATGGAAAACAAATTTTGTGCTTTTTCACCATTTTTGGGTGTCGAATTTCGAAATATTTTAAATTTACATCTTAGACATTTGTACAAGTATCCAACTGAAGTGTAAATCACATCGCTAGCCCGTTCAGTCGAATCAAAATCGATCATTCACTAAAAAAAACACATATCACCCCTGCACAGTATTGAGAAATCGAATTTCGAAAAATCTGAAAACCATTTTGCTATAATTTCTGTAATCATCATCCTGAAGCAAAAATTTATTGTATATCTCGACGGGTTCGATAGATATCGAGGATTTATCTGAAACACTTTCAAGGTCTCTTCACCACTTAAGAGAGTAAATTTCGAAAAACCCTTGAATCACGTTTTAGAATACTTTATTGGTATCTCGTGGACGTAAAAAAAAAATCATTAGCCCGCTGGGTTCAAGATATATCGACGATTAATTGAAAATGCTTTTCACCACTTTTCACCCCTTTTCATGTCCTTAGGTGGCGAATTTCGAAAATTCCTGAAAATAATTTTTAGGTATTTGAGAAAGCATCAATCCTAAACAAAAATCACGTCGCTATATAAAAAACTATGGGATCGATATATATCGAATGTGAGTCGAAAACTCATATTACCCCTTTTTTAACCAGTTTAGGGCCGAATTCAGAAAATATATTTTAAATGGTACTTACGATTTTTTGAAAATGCACCAATTTAAAGCAAAGAGCACTTCGATATCTCGATTGATTCGATAGATATGGAAGGATATTCAAAAACACATTTCACGTATTTTTACCCCTTTAAATAAAGCATTTCGAAACGTCTTTGAGTCCTGTCATAGAAATTTGTAAAAGTAATCGATTAGTGTTAAAATCACGACGATAGCCAATTGTGTTTAAAAGATATAGACGATTCATTAAAAACACATTTTGCCCCTTTTTACTGCCTGGGGGTCGAATTTCAAAAAAACCTAAAACAACTTT
Source organism: Medauroidea extradentata (assembly GCA_003012365.1). Classification (NCBI taxonomy): domain Eukaryota; kingdom Metazoa; phylum Arthropoda; class Insecta; order Phasmatodea; family Phasmatidae; genus Medauroidea; species Medauroidea extradentata. Next base: position 30,026 of record PNEQ01034101.1, read on the forward strand.
TTGGGTATTTACGTAAGCAATATTTTGAAGTGAATAATAACTCTCTATCCCGAAGGGTTCGATAGATATCGATAAATGATTGGAAACACATTTAAGGTCTTTTCAGCCCCTTAAATGTTGAACTTCGAAAAATCCTTAAGTTAGCTAATATGCATTTTTACGAGTGTCCTATTAAAGTAAAAATCACGATGATTGGCCGTCGGGTTCGAGCTCTATCGATGTTTCTTCGGAAACACATATCACCCCTTTTCACCCACTTAGAGGTCGAATTTCGAAAAATCCCTTCTTAGTGCTCGCTTACGACCTGAAGGGAACCCCCACAAAAAATTTCACGATTCTAGGTCCAGTGGTTTGGTCTGCAGTTTGATATGTCAGTCAGTCAGTCAGTCAATCAGTCAGCTTTCATCTATATATATATATAAATGAAAGCTGACTGATTGACTGACTGACTGACTGACTGACTGTCATATCAAACTGCAGCCCAAACCACTGGACCTAGAATCGTGAAATTTTTTGTGGGTGTTCCCCTCAGGCCGTAGGCGAGCACTAAGAAGGGATTTTTCGAAATTCGACCTCTAAAGGGGTGAAACGTGTTTCCGAAGAAACGTCGATAGAGCTCGAACCCGACGGCCTATCATCGTGATTTTTACTTTAATAGGAAACTCGTAAAAATGCATATTGGGCAATTTATGGATTTTTCAAAATTTAACATTTAAGGGGGTGAAAAGACCTTAAATGTGTTTCTAATCAACTATCGATATCTATCGAACCCTTCGGGATAGAGAGTTGATATTCACTTCAAAATATTGCTTACGTAAATACCCAAAAAGTTGTTTTAGGTTTTTTTGAAATTCGACCTCCAGGCAGTAAAAAGGGGCAAAATGTGTTTTTTATGAATCGTCTATATCTTTGTAACACAATTGGCTACCGTCGTGATTTTAACATTATTTGGTTACTTTTACAAATGTTTATGACAGGACTCAAAAGACGTTTCGAAATTCGTTATTTAAAGGTGTGAAAATACGTGAAATGTGTTTTCGATTATCCTTCCATATCTATCGAATCAATCGAGATATCGAAGTGCTCTTTGCTTTAAGTTGGTGCTTTTATAAATATCCCAAGTACCATTTAAAATATATTTTCTGAATTCGGCCCTAAACTGGTTAAAAAAGGGGTAATATGAGTTTTCGACTCACATTCGATATATATCGAT
>PNEQ01034104.1:0-20740 GCA_003012365.1 Medauroidea extradentata
ATGTAAAATTATTTTTTAGATTTTTTTTAATTTTTGAAATTTTTTTAAAGTTTTTTTTTAATTTTGGGAAATTTTGGAAAATTTTGAAAGTGACATAATCCAAGATGGCGACCGGAAACAAGATGGCGACCGGAAACAAGATGGCCGCCGGAAACAAGATGGCCGCCGGAAACAAGATGGCGGCACGAATCCACCAATCCACAGCCTGCAGCCTGTGCCCCAGAAGGAACATAACCTATCTACTCGCCCTGACTGCAGCGCCAAAGATGCACTGTTGTGCGGTAACTCGGTGAACTGCAGCCAAACAACAAGGGGGTCAAGCAAAATACATTGGTAGATAGGCGAGTGTCCAGACCTGTTCTTCTTCGACCGTGGATGTAACTATTGAATAAATTAATGGTATTACTTTTCTTTTAACACAAATGTTCTCTTTTTTACATGTTTTGCATACTACTTCTGTTTATATTTTAGTTATTTATGTTCGATTGTAGCAACTAAATAATGGTTATTCGTTGAGGAAAGAAATTTCATTTGAACGTTGTTATGTTGGCAGCGTAAATCTGTAACTAACACTATGTAGTGTGCTGTTATGTGTTGGTTGGAAGTGGAAACGCAATAAATGTTCTCTTAGAATTTCACAAGCTCTTCGGTATTAATTCATAGACCTTGGTTTAGAGCAGGTCTAAGAATAACAGGTCTAGACACTAGCCAATCCACCAATGCTATTCATGTGACCCCTCTATGACTGAAAGCGCCACTACCAATGAAGTGTTGTTTTAACAATGTAATACAACGTTGGACTACCAGAGCTCCTAGCAGCTCCGACACGAACTTGCTTCTCGTAGTTCCATTTACGTAATGTTAAAACCATGGTTAAAACAACATCAGAGTGCAAGTAGAAGAACAGGTCTTGACACTCGCCTATCTAATAATGTATTTTGCTTGACCCCCTTGTTGTTTGGCTGTAGTTCGTCAAGTTACCGAGAATGTTGTACTTTTTGGCGCTGTAATCCGGGCGGTCGGACTCAAACTACGTAAAAATACCGCAAAAACACCCGTTATCGCCATATTCAACCGCTAGAAAATATGTTTTAAAGAGTAATGGTGAACTTGAAATGGTATACACACGTGTAACGATCTTTGTTATTCCTAAGCAGACGTTACTTACATGCGATCAGCAGTTTTCAAACAATCTGGTAACGGCCGGATTTCTGCACATTGCTCGCCGGCCTGGTTAGGCGGTCCCCCTAACGAAACTTGTTTGGCGCAACAAAATAATTTGTATATGGAGGCACAAATATTTTTGTTGCGGAATTTAAACTACTTTGCTGTTTTTATTTTGTTGACGAAGTGTAATATTTAGCCAGTACAGCTAAATATTTGTTTGTGTATACATTTTGTGTCGAGCTATTATAAAAATTACATTGTAAGTCCGAGAATCGAATTTAGGATCGCTCATTATCATCGACGATCAAATCCTTGGTGATTAACTCGTAAAATGAACAGTATATACTCACATGTAGATTAACAATTTTTATGTAGTTATGTTTCGTTGTTTGTTGAAACTGTAGTATTGTTCCTACCTGTCTGAAATATTATTATATACTCATACAAATATAGCTATTAAGTTAGTTGTTACAGAAATGGCAAAATAGCTTCCAAACTACTGCGTGCTCAAACATATTGGTTTGGTTGGCACGACTGTGTACTTTTATGAGAAGTAGTTTACGCCTCGGTTCAAAGATTTTTACGTCATGTCAAAAACTCTGCTTTAATAATAAAAAATAAAAAAAAATCCGTGAATACCAGAGTAAATCTGTGCTGGTGCTGAATCCAGAAAACTTAAATAATAGTATTTGTATTTGTTACTGTAGTGTTCATTTTCATTCCTGTGTTTCCCCTTTTACTTAGAAAGACAGTAAATTATTTTCCATTTCGAAAAAATATTCCGTGTGTAAATTAACATCACATTGCGGCAGAATATTTTTACCCGTAGAAAGATCCCGCAAGAAAAATAAGTTGCGAATAAAAATAAAAATGGCCACCCTTAAAGTGACGTCAGGCATTGATAATTATTCTCGACTTTACCGCACATGGAGAGTTAACGATGTTGCACGTCAGGTGTAGTTTATTTCCATAAAAAGCATCAAGATAAACAGGTTTCCAGTTTAGTTGATCTTGAAAACTGGAATTCATAGGCGTTGACTTCAAATTAATTTTGATTGACATTTACAAGTTTCAAGCGTCTTCGTGAAAAAAAAAAAGTAATGTATGCAGTGGAGACTAACACCTCATTATTTATAAGGATAGGAAAGGAGTTTTAAAGAAAAAATTTTCGAATAGATAAGATACATAAACTCGATGAATATATTTGGTTTGTTTTTGTTTGAAAAAAAAAAATATAGATGAAGTTGTTCAGCTTGTGTATAGCCTTGGAATTCATTCGATATGTATTCAATTTAACATAACATAAATAGTAACATTACTACTACTCTGGTTTCCTGTTGCAATCACGCTGCATGATAGAACGACCGCATTCTGCATTTTCACAGCAAGAAACCTGTTGTCCAACGTTTCCGAATCTCTTCCAGGCGGAACCATTAATATCACTCTTATATCATTTTACTTACACAACCTGAACTGGGATACGAAAAAAAAAATATCTTGCCTTGTCGGTGTCTGGGACTCACGACGGGGAACGAAACAAGAGCTCTTATATGATGATGTTAAAATACCAGATGTAGGTTAAGAAAATATTTTGATTTTTTTTTATAATAAAATTTAAATGGACTCTGAGCCATTTGAGTCTACTAAGGAAAAAATAAACCTGTGCCTATAAGCGTATAAATACGTAAAATAAATTCCCCCTCTATAGACGAAAAAAAAAAGTTTTGACATTTTAAGTACACAGGACGCTTTGCTCAAATTTCCTTCCCATTTATTGGCCCGCTTGTATAATTTTGAAGGTATTGGTCGTTTGTGTTTTGATAAGGTATCCGAAAAAAATACTATTCGCAATATTCTGTATACGTGGTTCCAGCTTTGTTACTTAAAGCCATATGCTATACATATCTCTGTGCAGTTTTATGAGACCTGTCATGCAAATTCTTGTTCGCGAATATCAATAAAATCTTGTACGGAAACAGTTAACATATTTTGCAACAAGTTATTCCTTGCGTCAATCTTGTTGATGACAGTTAATATTAAACAACCACAGTATTTTCTTTTAAAGTATACAGACTCTTTTTGTACTGAATACACAATTTAACGTACAAGTTTTTCTTCGCTGTTTTCGCAACGCATTAAGGAAAAAATGTTGACGACTGCAACATTGCTCTTCAGATTCATCTTCCTTTCCGAAATTATGATTACATCCTATCTCTATGGCTAGTATGCAGTTTGCAGTTTGCAGTTTGCATTATCCTTAATCTTTATATATATATATATATATATATATATATATATATATATATATATATAATGTGTATAATATTGTAACTTGAGGGAAGATACAATTTTTAAAGAATTTTAGCCCATAATATTTGAATAAATATGCAAAAAATATTACGGTGGAAACTGGTTATTTGTGAAAGCTATAAGTTTAGTATAAAATGTAAATAATATTTAACGAAACTTAATAAACGTATACAACTAACATCTTCCCCGTATTATCATAATGTTGCATGGTAGATTGTTTGATTGTATTGGCTTGCATATAAAATATGTAGAGACCTGAAAAATTCGCGTTTTCTTTAGGCGCAAGCCAGAGTTCCAGCAACTGCAGGTCTGTATAATGTTTACAATTGGTCGTTGACTTACTCGATACTTCCTGGAAGTAACTGAGTCAATAATAAAACTATAGCTGAATACAGACCCATTTAACTGTGTCAGCGAGCAGCTAATAAACACCTGCTGTCTGCACGGTTTAACATATATTCTTGGAGGCTAGGTCATTGTACTACTGTGGAACTAACTTTCAAAACAAGTAAAGTCCACTTTATCCAATTTTAGAAGGAAACGAAAAAAATGTTATTATGGGATTCTGACCAAAATTAAATTTGGCAGGGTTATTGTCCGTAGTTTTAGTTGTCAAAATATGGCAATTAATATTAAACAATAACGTAAGTATTGTAGTTTGTCTGTTAATAAACAAAATCTGTCGTATCTAGTTCTGGATGAATATTATGGACATGTTTTGGCCTCAAAATGTTTTAGAGGCGGCATTTCGTAACACTACGCCTGTCAGAAAACAGTAGTTCATATGTCATTTTTATGAATGCACAATCACAGTGGGGTGAGGTATGTCTGGTTTTGAATGAAAACACATTTTCGCCTGAGAAAAAAAAAACTAAATTTGACTACATATTCTTGTGTGTAACTCACCATGTTAAACATATTTTAAAATCGGTTTCGTATTTTTGAGAACATACTCTGACTTAAAAAGATTGCTCCCGATTCCTGAGAGAAAATTGGAAACATTAAAAATGTACAGTCTTACAGCTGGATTAAACTTGGCTACAATTTGCTGTAATGTATCAGTGTATCACTATCGCCGGGTAACGTTTTGTATAATTCTTGCTCGATACTAATTGGTTTATCGTCTCTTAAACACAAAGCGTTCGACTGACGCTTGTACTCCATTGGTGGACTGCCTCGTTACTCAAGATACTCTTTACTGACTGTGTAGTGTCAGCCATACTATACGTAGCTTTCCTTGGCGCGCAATATTGCCATGGTCCTCTGTGATTCCAATTACCAAGAAATTATCTTAGCATTTATCTAGTACGCATCGAAATTAAATAGTTATTACAGAATGATTTTACTAAGAATTCATGCCAAGACATGAACTATTGGATATTTATGTATTGAAATTCCATGTCTGTATATAATTATATTATTATTTTTTTTTTTTTAAGAAAAGTGAACAAGTTCTGTTGAAAGAATGCTGTAACTCTTCCTAATCAAAGCTTTATTTGCACAGATCTGCAAAGAACAGTTCATGTTGTAGGATTTTGTGTGTGCTTCTTGGAAATTTTATTTTTCATGCAAATGTATATATTTTTTAAATACTGTAAAATACTTTCCAGATGTTCTACAAAGTTTAAGTTTGTAGGTACGGGAGATAAGATTACATCTCGCCGCTCGTGTCTTCTGTACGAGAGACAAGAGGCTTTGTTTGAAGTTTATTGCCAGTGGAGTGTAGGTGGACAGAGATGTGGTAAGCTGGGCTATGTGTCCACGGCGCAGGGCGACGACAACCCTAGGTCGGCGGCGACGAGGTGAAGTGCGGACTGCATCTGACGTGACAGTTCGTCAGGGCAGAGGTTCAGGAGGTCCCTTCCTGCGCGACACGCCACCCCACCCAGCCGCCGTCGTCGAGGGCAACCACTGCCCACGCCGAGGAACTCGCGCGCCGTCTCCACGTCGTCGAAGATGAGGATGTCGCCGTCGTCGAGGGCCCCCTCCCCCACGTCGTCGAGGAAGGGCTGTCGTGGGAGCCACTCGCAGCCGTCGTCCAGACGCTCCAGCAGCAGGTCGGAGGTCAGCGTCGTCGGCAGGCCCAGGTCGGCGTCGAACCGCGCGGCGGCCGTCGACGACTGCCGCTGGGAACAGTCACAGGAACGCATCTATCTATCATGTAAGCCTTTTACATAGCGGTCTCGACCTGCCCGAGGCTGCAACATGGCGGGAAGCCATTCGTCAGTCTAACAGTTGAAGGCGAAGACGCCAGAAGGAGACCGGCGAACCAATAGCTAGGGACAGGAAAATTTCGCGAATTCAATTACCTGCATGCTAGAATCCATTGTACTATGCATTTTCAAGCCCCGTCTATTCGTTCATTGCCTACCAGTTCCAGTGAGTAGCAGCTACAAATGGTCGGGGCTGGAGTATGTGCAGCATAGTTGATTCTAACATGCAGGTAATTAAATCTGCGAAATGTTCCTGTCCCTACCATTATCAGATCCTCCGTAGCGCGCAGTTACCAATCAGCCGCAAGGTCCGAGACCTCTTGCGCCACAAGCTGCCAATAATAACACATTCTTATGTGAAAGGTACCCACGTGATATGCTGCTTCTGTGAAACATGGAGTACACATAGGGTGCATGGGGAATCCACCATTCCCACCGAATAAATTACACAAACTTAAGACAAACACATTCTAATATTGTACGTTTGATAGCCATAACCTCCTCTACTGCCCTCCTCCCCCTCCCAATCCCATCTAATTTCGATTGCATCCCTACTGTATGACTAACTGTAGGTAGTTCGGCATAAAGAGAACACTAAACGTTTAACCTTTGCAAAATATCGCTAGCCGTTTATAAGTGCCACTCAGGGACCTGAATTCCAAACAATGCTAACTCCAAAATGTATGAAATTGTAATAAAAAGTAATACGTTTTTCGTGTGCATTTACGTCTACCATAAATATGTTACGTATTAAAATACAGTATTTTTACTTCGGTTAGTATCATATTTCAGATAGAAATAAATGCACACAGTTGAGAAATTATCTTTTATTGCTAATTTTTAATTATGGAGCTAGCGTAGTTTGGAAATAGGTCCCCAATTGAACTTCAACAATAGTTGCCCTACTAGCTATACGGTTGGCAGTGTATTACCCGAATGTAGTTCCGTGCATTTTTGTAGTAGTCCGTGGAGAAACTATATCAGAAGGGAATGCTAAGTGGAAGGGGCTGTACCTTGAAGGGAGAGGCTTGTGGACCGACGCGCCGCGACTCTCTCGCCTCTAGCCGCATCTTCTTCTTGGCTCGCGCCTCCTGCGGGCTGTACACATAGCCCGGGTAAAGCAACTTGTGTCGCCGGTCCTCGAGCCGCGCCAGCTCGTAGTATCGCCTCTTCTCCAGCGAACCCATCGCGTTCCAGCGCTGCCCCAGCTTCACGCTCACCTCCTTGTTCGTCGCCATCGGGAACTGCTGCGCCGTGCGCTTGCGCCACTCGTTGGCGAACAGCATGAAGGCGTTGGGCGGTCGTGGGATCTTGGTCCCGTCTCCGGGCCGCCGCCCCTTCTGGGGTCTCTTCCTGCCCGACTCCTGACCTCCCTGGTGGAGCACGCCTCCTGCCAGCTGTGACACCCCTCTCTCTGTCTCGAACATCAACTCACCTCCCTGGTACGCTACGTGGGTCACCCCTTCAGGGACCCTGACTCTCTGAGACCTCCTTCTCCCTGCGTCGAAGACAACCTCCCTGTTCTGGCACGCGTCCTGAACCTCTTCTCCGGGGACTCGTGCTCTCTGGGACGTCCTCCCTGCCTCAAACACAGCTTTGCTGCTCTGGCATGCATCCTGGAACTCTTCTCCAGAGACACGTATTCGCTGGAACGTCCTTCTCCCAGCCTCGAACACAATCTTTCTGCTCTGGCACCCATCCTGGAATTCTTCTCCAGGGAGCTGTACTCTCCGGGACGTTCTTCTCCCGGCCTCGAACACAACCTCCCTGCCTTGGCTCGCGTTCTGGAACACTTCTCCAGGGACCCATGCACCCTGGGGTACTCTCCTTCCAGTCGCGAATACCTCGGAGGTAGTTGCCGCTGGTTTGTGCACGCTTCTGAACACATCCTGGTGGCAACCTCCTGCAAGGAACGCCTCCTGGGGTCGCGTGTTTGGAGGGAGCATCGTCAGGGTAGTTGTTTCTGGTGTGAACAAGTTCCATACCGTCCCACTGGACGTCGGTGGCTCCTCCCTGTAGGTTTCTGCCTGCGACGAGCTGCTACTTGCGGTGCGCCTGTGACAGTGAAGTGAAGAGATTATGGTCAGCACTCAGCATCGAGGTCTATAGCGCTGGTGAGGGGTGACGTGATGTGAGCAGCGCCGGAATGAAAGGGCGAGGGGAAACGGGATATCCCCGAGAAAACCTGCCGACCAGCAACATCGTCCGCCACGAGTCCCACGTGCGAAAATCCGGGAATCGACCCCAGATCGCCCTGGTGGGAGACAAGTGCTCTAGCCGCTGCATGAAACGCGGCCCCTGTGACAATGAACCAAACTATGCTAAATATTTTCCACGTTTTTACATTAGCTTTGCACGGGGATAGTCGATTGCGTTACTCGCAGGAGACAAATTTCCATCCTTGTTCGAAGGTGACTACAAACGGAAGGCTAGAGGAAAGAAAGGAATAAAGCGGCGACAAAACAGAGAAAGAAAGAACAAGCTAATTTTTGTGTCGGGTGGACCTAAGGGATGAGTGGGAAGGGAAAGGGTGGGAAATTAGGGGATCAAGGAGCACGTGAGGTGGAAGTTACGGATGTGTTGTTTCTGCAACTGTTGAGAGGAAATCTGACGATTAAAAAAAAAAAAAAAAACAGCTCCCTGTTCTTACCATAAATTTCTTATAGCGCGTTAGCGTATACACAGTCTGACAGAATCTATTTACGATTTAAAAATATTCCTCTAATTATTCCTACGTCATAATCATTGGTCAGATTTATTACCTATAGTTTATCCGAGGGTAATGCATTTTACCCGATGGTTTCTAAACAACCAAAAAAAGGAAAAACCCGGAGTTTTCGTCAGGGCTAATGGCGTACCCGCGATTAGTGTATGGCACTCGCCTCCCACCAAGTTGGTCACCGGATTTTTACACGTGGAAATCTTGCCGGAAGATGTCTCTCGAGAATCTCCCGCTACCCCGCCTTTTTTCATTCCGGCGCCTTTGCATTATACTGCTTGAGACCACGTATCATCATTTCCACTGCATTTGTGTGGTATTTTTTAAAACCCTGAACGAATACAACTATCGAAAATACTTTCCTCAATTTTGTTTAAAACACTTAAAACAACGTGAACTGTTAATTTCAAAATAAAATACACCATGTTTTTAACTATACTCTCTTTCATATAAGTTTGGATAAATTTGACAGCAACTTATGGACAATAATTTTTTTAGTATTTTGTGATTTGTTGCACAATGCAAGACAGTTTTAGCTCTAAAATGAACCTGAAATTTCCATGTCAGCGTTTGTGCTGCAAAGTTTGTCTTGTGCGGTGACACAAACAACAAAATATTTCAAATTGTTGCCCATAAGTTGCAGTCAGATCTATACAAACTTATATGAAATGGAGTTTAATTATGTAATTAAGAAAATTCTCATTAATGAACTTAAGAGGGCGTGGTACATAATTCAAAGCTAAAAGCGTTAATCTGTAACTGTAGGTTTCTTGAAGCCAATTTGCGGAAATTAAACAATATTAATCCTAGACAATAGTTTTAGCCAACGTTTTAAACAAAATTGTTTCCAGTGTTACGAACTTCTGAGGCACAATCTCTGACGCCGGAATTTCGTGCATTTAACTGCGGCGCAAGAGATCACGCGTAACGAATTAGTAATTTTGGATAAATATTTACTCATAAAGTTGGCTAATGCCATTATCTAAGATTGTCATTGAGTATTTTATCCATATTGGCTTCGAAAAAAGCGTAGAAATCAATTGATGTTTTCAGTATTTATTTATCTGCCACGCACTCTTAATAGTAACATCTGTATTATTTATGTCTAAAAAATTGACTAAATTGTGAACCAATTTTTAATTAAACTGTGAAACAGTTTTGAGAAACCTGCTCTCGTTTAGGAATTAAAAAAATACCACTGTGAAAGCAGTGGAAATGACGGCCGTACTGTACCGATTTTGAAACCCGAGCAAATTCTGTCATTATTCGAACAAGCGGATTTCTGTAGCACAAAAATGTTGAATTTTTTTAGACACAGATTCAGTTGTGTGCTGAGAAGTTTAAGTACAGTGTATTAAGTGTTCTGGCTTGAACTAATAAATTGTGACCAGACTACGAATGTGTTATACTAACTCAGCAGATTATCAGTCTTAAAATTTTTGTTCCATTATAACCCTATTTTTTTCTTGATTTTTTTCCAGGTTTATGATCGGTACATCTCCACTCTTATTTCGTAATTTAGATTATAAATTTTATCAAAAAATATTTTCACGTATTGCAATCTTTCTTTCGTTAGCATTTGGCGCCACACCAAATACGAATAGTTATTTAATCATGGTTAGAATTATTAAGGAAAAAATGTTGAAAAAATTAATGTTAACAAGCTTATTCGCTCACAAAATTATTTATGGGTAAATCCTAGAACACAAATAGTTTTTGAATTTTACTATTATGTGTCGGAATATTGAGCAATCAAACAATTATTATTTGTTACCTAATATAAGAGTGTAGATCAGTTCGTGCGTATTTTCATGGTATTAATAAATATGCATTGTTGACATATTTCTCCAATAATACTAAAATGTCGTTATTGAGAAAGTAGATTATTGAGAACCGTCGCCGTGGAAAGGTATGTGTGGGGAATATTCTACAAAATACACATTTTTCTGTGATACATTCATAGCTTTAACATATAAAATAGAAAAATTTCTTACGTAAAGTAACATAAAATTATGTTTAAAAGTCACTGAAACTACTTACGTAAAACTGCAACCGTCGTCCAACTTAACTGAGCAGTGTGACATTTATTTCACTCTAAAGTATGCAATATTAAACAGCACAAATATTAAAAGAAAAATATTCGCAGTGACAAAATTATATGTAGCTATTCATTTGTTGATTGAATAAACTATCGTATCAAAGAACGTTGTGCCATAGAGAAAGACTAGAAAAGAATTGCTAATAGTCGCGAAATGGAGTATCTATCCACTTAGCCTATCGCACATAACCTACATGTACGCTGTACTTTTGGTAGTATTATTACGATGTGTAAAATATTGCTCGTTTCTTAAAAGTAACTCGGTCGTAAACAAGCTTGCAACGCAGACAGTTAGCTGCTTCATTTCCTGTCGCTTTAAAAGAAATTGCTCCAAAGGGAAATTAGTGGAGAAATTATGAAGCTTGACGAAAATTCCGCAATTTTCGTTTCCTTTTGCCGGATTCGGCTACACATTATCTCATATCTGTGTGAGCTAGTCCATTTGTTCTTTAACATACTTATTTCTCGAGTGGACGTCGTGGGTTTCAAGTAATCACATAAATCCTGCTCTGTAATGGTAACCGTAGATTGTAACTACTTACGACAAATGTACAGGTCGTAACAATCGTAGAGAATACAACGAAATTTGCAGCGCACTTTAAGGGCGTTGGACCCGTAAAAATTCAAAATTTTATATTTGTGCCAAACACTGTTCAACTTTTGCACATCAGATGACACGTCATTTCCCCAAATAAAAAAAAATTTAGGCCCTATATTTTTGCATAATCTTTCATCAAAGTGTCAAAATGGCCATTGCGGTGTAGCCAAAATAAAAAAAAAGTAATTAACGAATAAATTCAAAATTACAGGAACTGATAGTTAGTGTATCAATGCATTTTACGACATGGTTGGCAAAAGTTAGTTTTGAAAATTTCAGTAGTATCCAAAAGTCAAAGTTATGCAAAAATTTACTCATTTTCATCAATTTTTTAAAAATACAAAAAGTTATCGCTTTGTGCTCAAAAAAGTGTCTTGAAGTAGCTCACATTATTAAGAATCAATATGAATTATCTTGTTTCTGCAAGTTAATTATGTTTTATTATATTGGCTACACCGCAACTGCCATTTTGTGACTTTGATAGGTCATAATGCTAAAACTATGGGACCTAATTTTTTTTTATTTGGGGAAATGACATGTTATCTGATGTGTAAAAGTTGAACAGTGTTTGGCACAAATATAAAATTTTGAATTTTTACGGGTCCAACGTCCTTAATCTTTGTGACAACCAATCACAGGAGTAATTGAGACAACATATTATACAAGTCGAACACGCGGCTTCTTTGGAAATCTCAATTGTTTATGTAGATTTTCGTTGCTTCATATCTATCGTTTCCTGGGGGCTGATTGGCTTATCTTGGAAGTCGTAGTCGCAAAGACTAGGATAAAATCGAAGTAATTACGACGTGCATTCTACGACTCTGCGTCCCACCTTACGATTTGTACGACTTATGACTCATTGTACGAGAGCCTTGTGTTTACATTTGTAAACAGGGATGGTAGTTTTTTTTTCTCTTAAAATTAATCGTGTCCTGAACTAAATTCATTTGATGCATCGTATGTAAAGTCGGCTATCGGTAAAAAAAAATTCAGTTAAGAGGGCGTGGTACATAATTCAACACTAAAAGCGTTAATCTATAACTGTAGGTTTCTTGAAGTCAATTTGCGAAAATTAAACAATAGCAATCCTAGACAATAGTTTTAGCCAACGTTTTAAACAAAATTGTTTCCAGTGTTGCGAAATTCTGAGGCACAATCTCTGACGCCGGAACCTCGTGCATTTAACTGCGGCGCAAGAGATCACGCGTAACGAATTAGTAATTCTGGATAAATATTTACTCATAAAGTTGGCAAATACCATTATCTAGGATTGTCATTGAGTAGTTTATCCATTATTACTTCGAAAAACCGTAGAAATTAATTGATGTTTTCAGCGTTTATTTATCTACTACGCACTCTTAAGGATTCCGCCTAGGTGGCGCAGTCAAATGTTAGAGGAAACGTTTATGGTTTGAAAACGGTTGTGTATTTTGTAATGACAATAAACATGATTTAAAGAAACGTTTCGTGCACAAACGCAAGGCTCAAGACCTTATTTCAACTCCTCATATTATTATTATATATCTATGATAAGATTGCATATACTCATTTAATTAAACACACACACACCCACGGGAACTAAACACTTTGCCAGCTTGTCCCTCTGTATTCTATGACTTGCATGTTGCCGTCATTACTTCTGCGACGAAAGTTGTACTCCTCAGAATACATAATATACTGTCCATGGCTTCTCAAAAATGCTTAACACGATCCGTATAAGATTAAGCTGTTATTTTGTGACTTTTCGCATTTCGGACCATTAATTCAATATTGTCGTGTCTAGTATGGTGCCCTTAGAGTAAATATAAGGTAGAGGGAGTATCCTCTATACATCTGCGTACGAAATTGTGTGTTCAACATGTGTCACGTGACTTTAGTGAAATATGCGCGGGAGATTTGAAATAACATTGAGAGGCAAGATAATAATTGCTTAGTTATCACATCTATGTTTGGTTATTTTGGTACCATATGAATATATGAACTAAGTAGAGCATACTACCATATTATCGCATAGTATAATTGCGTAGAAATTTCAGAACGACAAATGTAAAGAATGTTTGCCACGTTATTGTTTTCCTTAACCCAGCTGTTTTTAGTAAAAAGTAAATATTAGCTACACACTTAGTACAAGGTTTTTAACCGAGATCTTGGTGACACCACATGACTAAATATATATTCTGGAAGGTACGCCATGTACTTTCAAACAACACGACTGCATTTTTACGCCGATTAAACATAAATAAACCACACCAAACTCTCGAGACATGTTGGACACACATTTGTGACGTCATGTTCCCTCTACTATATATTACCTCTATGATGGTGCCTCATTTTTATGGTTAAAAATGTATGCAGCTGTAAAAATACATGATATATTGCGGATACAATTCAATTCTCAATTGGCCTAGCGATCAAGAAGACAATATGCAGTATAATCGGATTACTGGAAATCGTCATGTATTTTAATATTTTTGTTTGTATAATTTATGGGCATTACTAACACCTGCATCGAAAAGGGTGTTACCATAAGTGTTACTCACAAATGATAAACAAATAGGGTTTTCAGAGCTTGCCACTTAAAAAATTATCTATAAGGTCTACGTTTGTCACTTTGATGTATATGAGTGTTAAGAAAGTAGGTTTGGTGATATGTTTTCCCATATATCAATGGTATAGTTCCTTTACATTTTCAGAAAACATTCAAATGCACACTGATGTTACCACAGTTGTATAGTAACAACAGTCGACAGTTTCTCTGTTTACAGAGTGAAGTATGGTAATGGTGACGTCACAATGGCGCGACAAAAGCAACGAAAGAGCCAATCAGCGTCGAGGCAGACGCACCAACGTCACAGAAGTCTCTCGACGCTGATTGGCTATGTTTTGCGTTTTTCGGCCTCACGCACTTCGCGCGTCGCTTTTCATGCCTTTGCGTGAGATTTTTAAATGTTTGTTGCAATGGGAGTTTACAATAAGAATGAGTTTCTTTGTGGACATTCGCCATTGTTCAGGTTTTGTATACCAAACTTGTGTAAAGGACAAAGTATGAAAAATAGAAAAACAGAGAAAAGCACGTACAAAAGAATTAGGTAAGTTTTTTTTTTGTTATTTTTAATAGCAAAGAAATCTAAAGAAATAATTCAGTTAGATTTTTTTTTTCTGGCCGACCTTTATCTTTAGTATTCTTGCTGTTTAAAAATATATATATAAAAAACTCACCGAATTCTTCTGGGATTGCTTTTTCCTGTTTTGCTATTTTTTGTACTTCCTAAGTTTGGTCAACAAAACATGAACAATGGCGTATGTCCACAAAGAAATACGTTCGTATAGAGACTTCCAATGCAGGTAGATTTTTGCAGTGCAGATTATTCTGGAATCAAACTCAGCTCGGTGTATTTTGAAGGCTTGATTTGATTAGCTTGGTCACAAAGATCGCTATATCAATAATGACGGGGTATTTGCAGTCGAGGAGCTCGCAAACGCTGCTTCCGGGATTACAAGGGAACCGAACATTTTAGAAAATATTCATGTTATTGCAGTGTCTAACAGTGCGAAAGTGCACGGCAAGAATTTACATATCCCCGTAGTAAATCTTGTGTTTAAAATTGCTATAACAAAAAGAATAAACATGTTCCAACTCGTTTTGTGACTCTGCCGCCTAAAAACCACTTCGTGTCATGTTTTTTTTGTTCCGTTTTGTTTTGTATCCTCCCGGGGGGGGGGAGGGGGTCTTTAAACGCACCTCTCGTTATTAACAGCTTC
Organism: Medauroidea extradentata; assembly: GCA_003012365.1. Taxonomy (NCBI): domain Eukaryota; kingdom Metazoa; phylum Arthropoda; class Insecta; order Phasmatodea; family Phasmatidae; genus Medauroidea; species Medauroidea extradentata. The sequence continues at coordinate 14,868 of PNEQ01034104.1, forward strand.
ACCTGGGTTGTTCCGAAAGTATTTTTCTCTCATATTTAACTCAGCCGACCCTGCCATTAGCCCGGTGTTTGCAGTTCACTTTTTAAAAACGTGTTACTAAATTGAATGTTGTAAGGTTCGGGTTTCGAGCTCTACAGAAAATTTGACATTAATGCGAAAATTTGAAAGCTGTTACTCGTTTACAGTGCTAACAAGACGTTAGTATGAACAAGTGTGAAAGGAGGAAAAACATGAATTACAAGAACATATCGTAGCTAAGACCAAACCGAACTAGGCTAGTACAGTGTTTTCGTTTTTTATTTTTATACACGTGGGAATTTTACCTTCAGAGGGCGTGGTTCGTGAATGAACGCTGTAAACGAATAATGCATAAATTTGAATGTCAGCATGGAAATTGACAGCAACCCTAAAAAAAGCCGTTTTATATTATTTTTCATTTAACATTTTGCCATAGAGACAATAGACGTTAAGCGGGATTTCTTGCACTAGAAAATATGTTAGAAAATTATGACGTCATATAAAGTTCACAATACTACGAACATGGTTGCATAGTTGGCAAAAATATTTTCTGTATTGCTTTGTGTGTGTTTTTTATCTTTCAATAAAGATTTTAAGGCTATGAATAATAATTTCTATGGTTTTTATGGTAATTAATTTTTAATTCTAAACAAGAGTAGGTATCTAAAAATTGTTGCACAGTTTTATTCAAAAGAGCGAACTTCGCCGCTTATTGGCTGCCCAAGACTGTTGATCCCAGCCCCGTGTCTGATTGGCTCCTGCATGTTACGACAGGTTTCCTATTGGTAGGTCAGCCGTATTACGCTGATTGGTGCTGGCCGGCGAAGCCATTTTGCTGGCGTGTGTGACTAAGTTTGCCATCCTACTGGCTATTTTACCAGGGGAGTCATTTGCTGGTTCAAGGGGGGAAAAGGTAAATGCCACCCCACTGGATTTAGAATTTTAAGTGTATAAAATATATTTTTTGTATTTTGTTTTTTAAATAATACTAACTTGATCACATAAAACTAAAGTTTTATTATTAAAGTTTCTAATTTATACATGCGTAATTAATAAAAAAGATGCAACGAAGTCACTGTCGCAAAAATTAATCTTGCTTCTCCCCCCCCCCCCCCAAGATAAACTTGAAATGACGCCCCTGTATTTCACTTATGTATTCATCAATATTCTGCAACAATAAAATTCGCAAGAATTTTTGTTTCTAGTATATTTTTTTCAAATCAGTGCAGCATGCTGTTGCACGGCCTATCTTTTTACCGACTTTCAATCGTACCCAAATATGTTAGAAGGGTCCAGATGGAGCATGTCGCCGGGAATTGTAACCAAACAAACGCATGAAATGGCTAGTATCAATATGGCCGACTAATTAAAAAGTTGAAATATTAGTTAGGAGGTGTGTAAACAGGGCTAAAATATAGAGATTTCAATCTAAAACATCAATTAAATAGCAAAATACGTTAATTTACCTTAAAAAATACCAGTCTGATGTGTACTTGTGAGGTTAAAACAGTATGGCGGCTGGAAAATTTGGTGGCTACCTCTCCCCTCTCTTGGCTTCACTCCCCTCGCCAAAATACAGACATTATGCTACCTCTGTGTTCGTAACTCACCAATCAAATAGGGACCCGACAGTAACGAAGTAATAGTCAGCAAGGACTACATTGTTTTGAAGTCTATAACAGTAAATTTTCCCCACGATACATTAATATCATAATAAATCATGTATCACACGATTGGAGGGTGTGATGTCATAGTGGACCAAGTAAATTTTCTTAAATATCCGGTAATACAAGTTAAATTCAGATATGAAACTTGAACTTTAAGCGTTGGTAGGGGCCGCGGTGGCCGAGTAGTCAGATCCGGGTTCGATTCCTGGCTGGGTTGGTCCCTGGATTTTCGAATGTGGGAATCGTGCCGGACGATACAGTTGGTCGGCTTGTTTTCTGGAGGATCTCCCGTTTCCTTCTGCCCTTTCATTCCGGCGCTGCTCCATTCTCACCTCATGTTACCCCTCACCAGTGCTAACGACCTCGATGCTTAGCGCTGACCAAAGTCTCTCACTTTAGTGTTGGTATACATAACGTGTTATTTTTTACCTTATTTGATCGTGTTTATTTAGTCATGTTAAAGAAAATACTTAGACACACTTAAAATTCGCGAAAATGTTTAAAATAGTCTCCAATAAACTGTATCATATCAACCGTGACACGTGTGAACAGTTTTGGGACAAATCACACACGATGTGTGTCGAAGTTGTGCCGTTATAACTGAGTTTGTTGAAGAGAGAAACAGTGCTTCAAATGTCGATACAAAACATTCAGTGTTATATACGTCACGTTGGAGCCTAGCAAATAGTCAACTATTTCCGCGATTTTCCAGTGTCTCTAAAAATACTGCCCATGTACAACGATGACAAATGGACTCGGTTCACTTTGGCTTCGGACACTCAATTTCGTGATGGCATTTTACTTGTTGATGTATGTCCAAAAATTGTGCGTTTATGTATTTATTATGATCGAAAAAAAAAAATGTAAAAAAACTTAGTTTAGATTTTTACAACTAAAGCCCGGTTCACGCTATAGATAGCCTAATGCAGCCCCGAATTCCGTAACTTAATTCAGTACAAGCAGCACTGCGACGGCGTGTACCGTAACTACGCTGGTTCTAGACAGGATTCCATAATTTCACAGACAAAGTCCGCCATGTTTTTCATCGTAGTATATGTTCACGCGCATGTGCAATGCACATTTCCAGCCACGGCGCATGCGAAGTACACAAGTAGGATTACGTATGTGATTTGAATAGAAAACAAATTCTTGTTTCGTACTAAACACAAGACTGTCGGTGTTAACAAAACCTAAATAATACGACATAGTTTAACTTATTTGGAATTCACATGTATGTCTTGTTTGTGCAATAGTTGTCAGGAATTTTGCAGTTATACTTTATGGATTATAGCAACCAATTTTACATTTATATTTTTCTTCATATACCGAAAGTTGTTAGTAAACAGTGATAGTGCGTACACAACACAGATGCTTTGCTACAGAATACTGTTACGAAATTTCAGTCGACGTTTATGAACAGAATAAAGTAAGGTATTGAGTGTACCTAGCTTTAGAGCTCTTCTTTCATATAATATTCTCCCCTTAGTAGACCTAGTACTGGAAGTTGAGCTGGAGAACTCGACACCGAAAATCCCTCCCCCTCGCTCTTGTCCCAGCATCCCCTCCATTGTCCGGGCAGATGGTGCCGGAGTCTAGCGGCAGGTCTTGTTTTAAGTGGACGTCGTCGGTGGCTTTAGTCCGGAGGTACTTGTTTGCCCGACCGATAATCAAGTTGCACAGTTTACAAGGGCCGCCATTGTGCGCCGGGGAAGACGCCCTAGCCGGCGGCAGTTCTGGTCAGCAGGCTGGCTCGGATAAGAGCTAGCTGTATGGAGCCGGAGGGGGAGGGGGGTGGCTTTATACTCCCCGGCAAGAACAACCCCGCGTCGCGTAATTAGAGCGAAACCCTTGGACACACCTACCCTCAGCCCTCTTCCTGGCGCCCTCCGCCCACATTACTCATATTAATATCGTGCGGCAAGCCGAAACCGTCCATGCATTTAAAACACCAATTACGGAGGGGGACTCATTGGAGGTGAGGTTACACAATGCCAGGCTGGGCACACGTTAACGAGCACACGCCGCTGAAAAGCGTGGAGGGGAGGGAGGGGTGATTCTCTTTTGTTGTGGGACGTCTGCCGTATGATGCACGTTGGTGCCTTTCGCGTCAGATGGATGACGCACACTCGCGTGTCGGTCTTCGAGTAAGCATGGTCAGATTTCCGTCAGCCGTGATATTTCGCTGTGGCTTGATTTGAACATTTAAGCGAGCATTCAGCTACATGACCAGTCGTGTCTGGAACGAGTAAACCCACCAACTTAAAAAAAACTTGATCATTAAGTGTATTTAAAAAAAAGTACAAAGGGTTCCTACTGACAGGCCAAAACCAAACAAAAAGACCTAAAATAAATAAAACAATTATGTAAAGATGACAGGAGACGAATTCAGCATTTTGTAACATATCTCACGATTTGTAAAAGTCTCATAATTTTTTAACACACTTAGTTTAATCTTCTTTATTCATAACTTTTGTAATTTAGCACGTAAGTTTTTAATTATCATATTGCTTGTTCTAATCAATTTGTTTTAATAACTGTATGTAGTCAACAATATGAACGACAAATTGTAAAACGGCCGTGATTCTGAAATTTGCTCGTGTTAAAATAAATAAATAAAATAAATCTCCACGAATTAATAATTGTATTGCTCTTCGATGTTCGTTTATCAAGTTAAAATTATATGCCACAAACTTAACTAAAATAAGTTTTTTTGTATGGAAACTGATTTCGGCTGCGCATGAAATGTGTAGCAGCCAAACTTGCGGTTGCTACTTTTTTTTTTTTTTTTGTGGGATGTACTTCTCAGTAAGGCTTCATGAAATATTAGCAAACCCAACGTCTCAAAAGTTATAGTCAATAAAATGGTGACCACACCTGTTATTTTCATGAAGGGATGAGTTTTAAAGACAGAGGGGTTGAAGATATGTGTAATATTAATCATTGTGCTCAGAATTCAGATTTAACTCCTCGTCGTTTCCGATACTTTGTCAAAACACAAATTTTATAATTAAATTTTCAAGGATGAATTTCTGCCTTACGGATTGCACTAAGCAAGAATTTCATTGCGTAAGTATACCTCAACTTCCATAAAGAATCACGTCCCAAAGTTTGTAACATATGTTAAGAAATCCTGTATATGTACTCTAAACTTATACCAGACAACACAATGAAATGCCGTACCTAGGTAAGCTTTTCCATTATTGTTGTCGTACCTGCTCTCGGGGATATAAGTAGTGTATCGTCGATTCGAGTCATTCTTTTATGTAACAACTAGTATTGTTTCTCAGACACTGTGATTAGTTTTATATTAATTAAATATTTGGAAATGGTAAACGTCGAGAATCGATGGTACGTCAAATAATAACAAATTGCATGAGATGCGACATAATTAAGCTTTTTAATCGTTACTGTACCGTCTCTCGGGCGAGTACTAGCACGTAAACAAAGCCATGTATTTGAGAAGTTTGTTAAAAAACGGCTTGTATTCGAAGGAACTTTGTAATTTGTTTATAGGGCATGTCTAAATTAATTGTAAATTTGACGACACTAGCGTGTCAGTTTCCTCATGGATTATTGAACACAGGTGCTACTTGACTCCAGTGCAACCCAGAGATAAGAGAAACATGCAGATGAAGCATGACGTTATGTTCCATGGTGATGGGTGTGAAGACTTGTGACGGAATGGAGAGCCCATCCGTCATATTGATAGCTGAAAAATGTTACTACCATAGCAACTTGTATAATGTGAATGTGAGTTGACCAATTACAACCTCATTTCTCAATACACTTAGGCTCGGTACACGCTATCCTTTCTACTCAATTCCTTGCTTACTGTAATTCTGTTCAGAAACGTCGACTGGTATTTCATATCAGAATTCTGTAGCAAAACGTATATCTTGTGTACACACTATCACTGTTTACTTCTGTGTTTTGGTACATAAAGAAGAAAAATATATTTGTGATGTTGGTTTCTATGTTCCATAAATTACAAAAAATACAGCAGTAAAATTTCCGAAAATTATTTCATAACAAGACTTTGAGATGCGCAACTTTATTCATTCGTAAAGTTTGTAAATAAATGTGTGTATGCTATAGTTATGTAATTAGTCAAAATTGTCATAGAGACTTGAATCAAGTTTTATTTTATTCAGTATTTCAATGTGAACTGTTTTATGTACAGGGAATAGT
>PNEQ01034104.1:20840-44194 GCA_003012365.1 Medauroidea extradentata
GCCTACCAGTATCAAACTATATAAAAGGAAGTTTGGAGGAAAGATTTATGTTTTCACGCTGTAATAGCTACAGAGTGCACAGCGGGGTAGCGACAGAGTAGAGACTTGGAGAGAGAGGGTCAAACCAACCCTCTCCCCCCTTGAAGGCGCCCATAGCCGTTGCTTGTAGGCGGGGCTTAGATGGTCGTCATGCTGTGACCAAATATTAAACATATGTAAATAATGGAAGTAAATTAATGAAAATTTAACAGTTTATGCTAGTAAATATAAATGTCAAATGTACTAATTTTCAAAATGATCGAATAAATGGTTTGCGTGTTGTTGAGGATACGATAAGTCATTGTGTCAGGAGGTCGCTGATTGGCTGGGAGTTGTCTCCACGAAGGAGAAGGGGAAGCTTTGTCGCTGTGCGAGGGGCAGACACTCTTACCGCGTGTGCCGGACGCGGAAGACGTCGGCTAAGCATCAGTTTTATATATTTTTGGAAGTAGAGACTTTTACCGCGTGTGCCGGACGCGGAAGACGTCGGCTAGGCATCATTGTTTTGATTGTAGACACGCATACGTAAAGTGACGCCTCGCGAATTTAAGAAGTCGGTGCGAAATTGATTTTTTAGATTGGGCTATAAAATATAGATTATGCTTATATATCATAAAAGGAGGTTTAATATTCAGTAATAGCGACTCCTGTACTCTGGCGCATCGGGTCCTAAACCCTACGTCACCAAATAAATACAACCAATCGTTTATTTATTTGACCTACTGCAAGTATAATACTAACTGTTTCCTCGAACAGTACCATTACCGTGCAGGTAAAACGAAAAGCAACGAGTCAGTAGCAGAGATAAACGTTGCAACTTGCACGTAATTGCCAAATAAGTGAGGAAAAAAAAACTCTTGTGTTATTTAGATTTTGATACATTCGGACGGTCATATGTTCAGAAGGAAACAAAAATGTTATTTCTATTCAAAGCATATTGGCAACCCTTATACTTGCGTACTTCACATGCGCGGTGACTGAAATTGTGTAGTGCTCATGCGCGTAACATACACTATACGATGAAAAATAGGACGATCTCTATCTGTGAAATTAGGTAAGGAATTCTGTCTGGAACCAGCGTATAGTTACGTCACACACTAGCGGAGTGCTACTTGTGCTGAATTTGGTACGGAATTCTGTACCTAATTATGGATGGTGTGTAACGGGCTTTTTAACAAAGAGAAATGTGCAAAAATTAACCTAGCGGTATTAGTTGGAACTATTGAATAAATTACTATTATTACGTTTCTGTTAACAGAAATGTGTGTTTGACATAGATATTTTTAAATTTTATTTTAGTAATTAATTTTTTGTTGTCACAACGAAAACTGGTTATTCGTCGAGAAAATGACGTTTTTCTCCATGCAGCGTAAATGGTTCTGTTATTTAACACGAAGAACGCACCGAGGAATTTTGTTCGAGGTTTGTTGGACAGGGTCGTTGCTAGGATCTGTGTTTGAAAAGAGAAGGGGGGATGTGTGGTGGTCCCGAATCTGGGAAAGTTATTAACTAACACCGTACCCATCCAAATAAAGGGATGGAGGGGGAGGGGTTCCGGGAAAATGTGGATTTCAAGGTTCAAAAATGCTGCTATTTAAGCAGTTTCCATAAAGGGGGAAAGGAGGTCTAGACTCCGTGGATTCTCTGCTGACAGAGTTTTGTTGGATGACTGGGTAATTACAGCATTATAGTTTTTACCCCTAACGGTTGAATTTACTCAACGGTAATGTTACCTTACAGAAAAATAATCATTATTCAAAAAATTTTCACAGATTTTTGCGGGATGTTTCAACCCCCAAACCAGTTTCCCCTGATCCCCCTTGGGTACCCTACTCAACGTGGAAGTAGTCATTGTTCTCGCAGTTGCACAATATGCATACGGTATTGGTTTACATTGTATTTGTCATTAATGCTACGGGTCCCTATTTATGTTGTCTTTGTAAGGTTTATTTTTAAAATCCTGATAAGGGTTCAGATATCGCAAAACCGTTACATAAAAATTTGGAAATCTGTTTGTACTATGCAGTATGATGTTTTCAAAACATAATTTTTTGTGATTTTGGCTAATTATTTCCTTTAATAAAATTTAATTTAGTCGATAACTAGCTAAAATTATACAGCTTATGTTTTGAAAGAATTGAGATACACAGTACGAACAATTTCCAACATTTCTATGTAACGGTTTTGCAACATCTGCCGCATTTTAGGATTTTAAAAAAACTGAACTAAACTTGAAAAAACGGCATCAATAGGAACCCGTGGCCTTTACATACGTGAGACGAGGCGGAAATAAAAAAACTTCCACAAGCTTCTTATAAATGTAATTTTTGACCGCGTGGATTAGCTGCTCGGGGATCGTGGCCGACCGTAAAAAGCATGGCATTTGAGTGTGGCTTGTTGTAATCCCGCTTCTTTCCAGACTTGTCAGCGAGCTGCCTGGATGAATTACTCATCATTCCCCCATTACCCTTCTGGCCCACCAACCCAGCTCACTCGTTTTGTAGCACACGGGCCTTCATGACAAAGGTCATCGGCGGGAAAGCTGAACGAATTGCCGGGTGATGAGTGCGACGAAAACATGGTCACGGCTGTACAAGTCCGGCCCCTTATATTCGCTGTCGTCTTTTTTTGAAACTTATCACGTGGCAGTAAATTAAGGTCTGTAGAGGATTGGCGCATTCCTAGACTTAGAATCCATTAGTAGAGCCAACTGGCTTTTTGTGAAAATCATTTATCACCAACTTATCTCAATGTCTTATGTGTAAAGATGATGACTAGAGATGATGGTTTATCGCAGGAAAACTTGACTGTTTGCTGGGTTTCAACGCACGTTCAGCTTACAAAAAAATACTGGCTCTAGCTTGTACTTGGAGCTATTGCCCTATTTTACTGAGCCAATAAAAATCCTGCTATGGTAATATTTGATGCCTATTATTGGCAAACATTTTTCGCGCTATAACATAATCTCTAATGATAGTATATCGAGAAAATGTTTTGTCCCGACATACCGTTGAAAAAACTGCAGTTTCTTGCAGCATGTATGATTGGGCGATGTACATCTGACACAACGTATCTCTCTGCAGACCAATAGCAGGCTGGGATTCTTATTGGCTCAGTCAAATAGGGTAACAGCCAGTAATCTTTTGATAAGCTGAACGCACGTTCTAACCCAGCAAACAGTCAAGTTTTCCCGCGATAAACCATCATACCTACTCATGGGCATTTGTACATTTCTGCTTCATGGTCAGGTCCTTCATCAATTTATCTCTAATAAAGTTTATTCTTACGCTGCCTGAAGTCGTGAATATTTTTTTTGCGTTCCTTTTTAGGTATGAAAGTATTTGTATAGAAACTTTTAAAAGGTGTAGGCGGGTACAACACACGCTGAAAAAAGAGTATAGTTGCAGGTACCATACTTCTGTTAAAATAAGGACAACCAAACAGTTTGGTTGTAGATACTACTCTGAACAGTTCCTTCAACAATCTGTTTTGTAGTAGTTACCATCTGGTTTGTACAAGCAACAAGGCTCTTTGTTTCTTCTACAGAACAGATTGTTGAAGGAACTATCCAGAGTAGTACCAACAACCAAACTGTTTTGTTGTCCCTATTTTAACAGAAGTATGGTACCTACAACTATACCTTTTTTCCAGTACACCTTTATCTCAAATGTGACGTCATTTAATGATAGGTTCAACACCGACATGTGTCATAGATGTTAGTTGGCGAAAAGACTGCACGACTGTTGAGTACCTTAGAGCCTAGAGGCTAGCATGAAACGTGATGTGTTGCCCTTGGATATCCGCATTCTTGGACTCGAGCGCGCAAAATACGTTCACAGGTGGCTGCCTACGTGCTTTTAAAGTAGTCAAAATCTATTTTATAATGTTCCTACATGTTATATTTCCGTGATATTTTATCAAGTACTAGTGTGAGAAAATCTTAAGTAGGCTATATAGCCTAACAACTGTAACGTGCAATTTTAGGGGTTTATTTAAAATATGGAATTGTAGATTAAAAATGCAATTTGAAAATAAAAGAATGTGAAGTGAATTGAGACGGAATCTGATCTCTGAAGGCGGAGCTTTGTAGGATGCTCGGCACTGATTGGCCGGAGGCACCCCCTCGTGACCACTGGACTGGGAGGGTGGTTTGCCGCCAAGACAGGAAAGAGCCGTGACGGGGAGGGGGTGGAGGCATTCGGCCGCGGACGTCGAGGGAGAGTGAAGGTCCCAATTTTCATCTATTTGTTTCGGATATCAGGGGCGACGGTAGGCACCCCATGATATCATTCTTCATGAATAATATTTCAGAATATTGGAACTGAAAACTAACACGGGCGGCAGTAGGCACCCAGAGTATGCGACGTTCGTTTTTCTTAAAATAATAATAATCAGTTTTTTTATTGCACGCCCTACGAGAGCAGTTCACGTTAGATTCACTAAGCCAGGAAACGAACATTCTGTTTTTTCTTTTTGCCGAAATAGATAAACCCCGTGTTACCTGTGTGATATTTACGAGGAACGTCGTACAACTTAATAAAAAAAAATATTGAATATAACATTATTTCACACGACATCTAACAAAAGCATTTGGTGTAGTATGAATCCGAATTTTGTCTCCTGTACCTTTCACTCCCTATAAGAGCTTCATGTCCATCAAAATGCACCAGAATTGGAACATACAAACTGAAAAATTTACTATCAAGGCATTTAGATAGGTTACTTAGTAATAACGTTTGTACTTACGCATTCACAGTGAAGTGATTACTTTTGAAACTCTTGATTTTTTTACACTTGATAATGCACAGGATGTTAAAAAACAACCGCATAGCAAGCATACCGCGCGAGTCCTAGGCTAAATTGGAGACGAAAATATTTTTGACAGAATGTTATGTAATTACATTTTACGTGGACATTGTGGCAACACTGCTCGAATATAGTCCCCTCTTGCGCTACACGTCCAGGTGTTATTTTTATGCATGTTACGTCGAATAAACGTAGAATCGTGTTTGGACTTCTTTGGATTTTAACCTTCGACCATAATATGCACGTCAGAACATTCTAGTAAGATAAATAAGATATCTGTGGAGCACAAGTTGGGACTAACTGCACTGATACGTTGCCACATTTTGTATATAAAATATCGTCCGTTTAATACTTTGCCACTGACTTGCGTTTGTTTCTGGACATCCTATATATCGTCTGGACTAGCCTTTTCTGAAAAAATCTTCTTTGTTATTCGGTGATTTCATAGTTTCGTCGAATCTTGTGTTCGTATCGTCGCTGTTGTGTCATCCTGTTTTGTGGGTAACACTGTCGTCGTCTTAGCTATTGCCTTTGTAGTCTTAATTTAGGTGCCCTAAGTTTTCTCTGTTTTCTTCGCTTTATTTGTTTTGGTCTAATTTTTCATTTACTTGTTTTTTTTCTGTCATTTGAGAATTTGTTAGGTTACTTGTGTGTGTGTGTTGACTATTTTACATTTGGCTTACTTTTTCTGTCATTTGAGAAATTATGTTACTTGTGTGTGTGTTGACTATATTAAATTTGGCTTACTTTTTTCTGTCATTTGAGAAATTATGTTACTTGTGTGTGTGTTGACTATATTAAATTTGGCTTACTTTTTTCTGTCATTTGAGAATTTGTTAGGTTACTTATGTGTGTGTGTTGACTATATTAAATTTGGCTTACTTTTTTCTGTCATTTGAGAATTCGTTAGGTTACTTGTGTGTGTGTGTGTGTGTGTTGACTATATTAAATTTGGCTTACTTTTTTCTGTCATTTGAGAAATTGTTATGTTACTTGTGTGTGTGTTGACTATATTAAATTTGGCTTACTTTTTTTCCCCTTTTTTGTTTTTCTCGGTTCACTCTTGGTATTCTGAGAACTGAGAAGACAGGTTACTTCAATAGCATTGTCCACAACTTTTCGCTAAATAAAACTGTATAATTTTAGTTCAGTTAAATTTTTTTTTATTCTAGTACCTAGTTAAAATACATAATTTGGACATCTTCGGTAAGATTCGTATTATCTGTTCGAGTGGAGGGGGGCCATGCGTTCGCGAGACGCCAGGGGCATTACACTATTGGACAACCCCGAGAGAGAACGCCGGTGTACGAGGGGGGAGCGGGAGGATGATTTTAGGGCGTTGTTGTTGGGGGAGGGAGGGAGTTTGGTCCAGGCCGTGGAGGCATGTAAGATGAAGGGGTCGGGGGAGGGCAACAATGTCCAGATCCGATCGCCCAGCTAGCTTCGCCTCGGGCCAAGTCGTGAAGATCTCCGGGCCATAGCGCGCGCACCGCGTCCAAGCTGAGCGCGAGCGGGCAAAAGAAACGGCGAGGAAAAGGAAAGAATGGAAGATGGAGTAAAAAAAGTGGTAGTAACAAGGGCAGCACGACAACCGGCACCGGCTACCGAATCATCTCCCTCCAGATATAATCCTGACGCGGGGGGAAAATAATAATACAATATCACGCCGTCCGAATCGTTTATTTTCCCATTGTTGTACTTGGCGGGGCTCAACAGGTAGCAGCTTAGTCGGGAGAGAACGAGGCCCATGATTCCCTGCGCAGCTTCTGGTGCAGGGGAGAGGGGGCGTAACCTTCGGCATCGACAGCTGAGTCATTACCCCACTTGTCGTGCTCGCTGCCGACTTTTTACTTCGCGCCGTAGGGCCGTTGGGATAATTACAAGACGACGTGGTCCTCCGAGGCATCTGCTCGGAATCTGCGCGGCAGCTTTGATTGGGTTACACATCGCGCGATTGCTGACTGGTCAAGAGTCGCTGCCTCTACCTGGCGTTTATCACGGGTTCGAGTCTCGGTTGTCGCAGTGGCTAAGGCGCCCGCCTCTCACCGCCTCTGGTAGAAATAGGAGAAACGAAACCTTGCCGAAGATGCACACATACGAAATAATAGACTGCTGTGCTCAAACTTGCATGGCACCTAGTTGGCTATGATTAATTACTAGTGATAATTAAGATTTTCAGGACTAAGTACATGTAAGTACTATTTTTTTCATAAGTATATCTCTAATGATAAATTGTAAAAACAGATTGAATAAGTTAAATACTGGTAATGTTTTAATTTTTATGTGTGTATTGTTATACAGTTTATGTAGTGGTTTTTTCCTACTTATAGACTAGTAGTAAATATTTTTCTGTATAACATATTCAATTTACTAATCTACCTGCTTAAACAGAATTTTTGAGGACTTATCTGTATATTGTTTTATGTTGCATATATTTTTTGGGGCGGGGGAGGGGGAGAGAGAGGGAGTGTGTTTCTTTTCTTTCTAATTAGTATAAATATTTTTTTCGTCTCAGTATTATTAATTTTTTTAAATTGTGTCAGTTGTATCATTTTCTGTACGATTTCTAAAAGGTTCAGTTTAAGAGGAAGCAAAATTGCCTTAACTGCGCCAAATAAAGGTTTATTATTATTATTATTATTATTACGCTTCAGTTCGCCCGCTTGGCTGGGTGGTTAGAGATCCTGACCGGTGAGTCAGAAGGTCCCGGGTTGGATTCCAGGCCTGGGAGGGAAATAGACAGTTTACCTTCCTGGGTTCAGGACTGGGTATTGTGTTTGTTCCTGTGGGTAAAAGTGGCAACACTGCAGTTTCATCCTCGCGGTGTCGCGCCTCAGGGAGATCCCCTTGCGGCTCAAACCGGCCTCCCAGCTGGAAACTCATCTTCATTAGAATGATTCAAGCAACAATGCATGCAAGTTTTAAGAGAAGTCTTCGCTGGTGTCGAATTTCCACCTTTGACGGGTGGGAACAGGCGGTGACCACATTATTTTATTTCTGAAAAGTATGAAGTAAAGACCAACGCATGCCTCTCGCTTTGAACTTCACGAATTAAGGTAATATTTTCGGAGTTACAGCAGTCTAAAAAAAACCGGTTTTTAGCCATTTCGAGACGCCCGAAAATCGTGGGTCTAACAAGCGTGCTGAATTTTTGAAAACATAGAAGCATAGTTTCAAGTGGGTATATTTTTCGTAGATAAACATAATATGAATAAGTAAAGCGGCTTCGCGTAAAAAAGAATACGTGTGACACGCTGCAACGCCGTCCATGCTCCAGTCGAAGACAGGGAAGAAGCCCTCCAACAGAGGAAAATTGATGAAAATGGTCACGACGAAGGAAACGGTGACGTTACTGCAGGCAAAGAATGGAAAACTCCTCAAGAAGTTTGAAGAAGAAGCTGCTGCACTGAGAAAAGACATTGATCGTGAACGGAAAAAGATGAAAATAATATAATATGCCTACCTTCTCGAGAGCGTAGTATTTGTTACATAATTAGTTTATCATAATACAGACAGGTTTTAACAAGTTCTCCGAACGTTTGGAAGCTGTCGGCGAGCTACAAGTCCGAATACGTTTATTTTCATTGTCACTAGTCTTAGGGCATTATTAGTTCGTATTGTTATTTTGGTGTTTGTTTTGAATGAAATGTATTTCCATTCAATTATTTTCGTAGCAAGAAAAGTGGTTCTAATGAATAAAAATAAAAACCCACATATTTTATTTTTTTGGGGAAAAAAGCACCTCAAGCTTAACGACCCTTAATTTTTGCGAAAAGTTTTTTGCATCAACTAGTTTCAAAGCCTTAGTGCACTTCTGCAGTTTTGCTTCGTTGTTGCTGGCAGAGCGACTTTGTGGAAAGACGTTTCTCAATAGACTGTACCAATTAGAATACTGTTAGTGCTAAACTTCACATCTGTGGTTGCATTAGCTAATCACTGGCCATGGATCAGAGCTGCAGATTTGCACATAAGGCACTGAAACAAACTCGTGCAGGAACTTTTTGACCAAATGTTGGGAACACTGCCTAATATTCTCAGTTTGTGACTTTGCATCACGCAACAGTCCTTATATGCTCGTTGACTCATTGACTGACGCCTAGAGGCGTGATGTGTCGTCCTTGTTTCTTTGGCTCTTGTAGGCCTCGAGCGCCTAGAATACGTCCACACAAGCGACTTGAGACCTTGTCTGTGATTGGCTGTTGCACGCTCGAGTCCTGGCGACGCCGCAGGTGATACGTCGCCGGCGGGCGGGACGACTGCGCTCGCCCTCCAGGGCCATCCTTTCGCGGAAGTCGACGAGGTCTTCCCGCGTAATCGCCCTCTTCCTCCTGACGACGGGCTTAAATTTTTTTTACCTATCTCGTGTAATCACCGTCCATCAAGCAACTCCTTCCTCGACAGTTTTTTCGGGCGTAAAGATGCTACCGTCGGCTTTGTAAAAATGCCTTCTTCTCTTCCCACGTTCTTTGGCGCGTTAAGGGGAGATATAAAGTAGCAGGGGTTAGAGACTTTCCTCTCGTTGAAATTTTAATTATCCAGGTCCAGTATGGTGTTTTTAAGCGTAATCTAAGTGAAAACGCTTAAATAATTATTCAGTGTAAACGTAAATAACAGAGAGTAAGTATTTATTGAGAGGCAGGGGTTGCAGAACGCAGATAATTCTTTTAAGATGAAAAAATTGGGGTTATATACCCCTGTCCACCTCCCCTCCTTCCTTTTCCAACCACCACGTTCACGCCATACGTGATTTGGGGCAAATTTAATCCTGTCTGTGAAAGCTAAGCCACAGACGTCAAAAGAAAACTTTATGTTAATATAAGTCTTTAGTCAGCTGTGGAGGATGGAGAAATAATTCAGTGTGTGCTGACCCTTGTTCACATCTGTACAATCGCGTTGCATACAGCAGGAATCTATATTGACCAAGAAGCAAGTTTGGGTAAACTGAACGTATTGCGTCCACTCACATACTTCGAGTGAGTTCAGCCGCACATGTTGTCTAGTAGAGTTATTTATTTATTCATTCGTGTCAGAAATACAATATTGTACATATACAAATATACAAACATACAAATGTTAGGTACGAAGTGAGGACTGCACCAAATGCAGAAGACAAACAGATCTACAGGTGTGATGTAGTATTGGTGATGCATGGCCGTCTACTGGATGTTCTTTGTTCAGTAACGGGCGACGTTGATAGTATTAGGGTGGCTGCAATGAGTTCTTCCATAGTGCGTGTTGAAGAGTACAAGGTGCACTGGCAAAGATGTTGGATTGTCTGTTCTATACAATCACGTAAGGAAGAGTAATTCGAAAAGCCCCACTTCTGCATATTTTAGTTTCGTTCTGTCAACCATTGGCGGCACGTGGGTTGTTGCCAGGTAGGGCTGTAGTTGCCAAGAGCTGTACAGGGTTGTGCGCTGGTTGACTCTACAGCCACTGACACGCCGATGTGCAGGTGCCCCTTACTACTGAGTGGTCACAACACATCTAGTAGCCGGCAAATATTTCATGGCCATTGGTCTACGGCGCGTTCATCAAGGCTGTACAGTTCTGACTATCTGCAGGCCCGCCTGGCAACATCCCACGAGCCACCGCTGCTGCCAACTCCAGTTCGGAGTCTGTTTAGTGCCTTACAAATAATCCAGTTCTCCTTGTTACCACTTGGAAGGCTTTATTTTGGCTTCATCCAACTGGATGTTAGTGCTATTTTTACTTTCCATAACTTGACTCTTGTGGTTTCGGGTGTTCCCTGAAGGTCGACGGATACACTCGTGAAGCTTTTCCAGAAGTTTGGTCGAGTGGCCACTTGGTTGCCTGCATGAAGGTTAGGGTCGAACGCTGAGTCACGCGAGGAAAGTCTTGAGGCTAAGGTGAAACTGAGGAGAAGTTGAATGAAATCTGAGAATTTTTCGTTTGAATTACACACTAAGGAAATTGAAATATCTCAGCTGAAGTGAAGTGTTACCACAATATTCGCGAGAAAAATATTTCTTTACATGCACCGACTTGTGAATGTACCTTAAATGTATATTGCTTTCCATTTATAATGCACAAAACTTACATGACGGTGATTTAATAATTTATA
The DNA here is from genome assembly GCA_003012365.1 of Medauroidea extradentata. Lineage (NCBI taxonomy): Eukaryota > Metazoa > Arthropoda > Insecta > Phasmatodea > Phasmatidae > Medauroidea > Medauroidea extradentata. The sequence goes on from PNEQ01034104.1 coordinate 31,771, forward strand.
TTTAGTTTTTCTCGCACTGTAAAATTGAAAAAAAAAATGCAGAATAAAATTATAAAAATAAGTCGTTGATTTTGTTTATAAAATGGTATTGTAACCATTTTGTTTGAAAACAAAAGTGCCATTAAACACGACATTGCTTTTCGTGTAAAAATATACAACGAATATAAATTGTGTCGAAGATATCAACGTAGTCTTTCCTTTTGTAAAATATTACTAATAAATTCGAAATAAGAATGTCATTCTCCCCTATGTGACATTCTAACCTCTATTTACGGCCGCAATGATTGATCTGCAGCTTTAGAAAATCTTAAGGAAGGTCTGACGACACCTTAAGAATTCTTTAGTTTTTCCTTAGTTTTCACTCACTTGTCGTCTCTGCAATGAAAATTTCTCACAGAATTCACTCAGACAAGCCTTAGAGTTTACTCAATATGACTGTGCAATCGACCCTTCATCATTCTGACAACATTAGTAGTTGCAACTGCAAATATAAGCCATTTGTGTGGAACCCCGTATTTCCACGAAAATATTCCTGTCTCATTTTGTTTCTGTGCCCTACGTGCAGTTCTGATTCGTTACTATTCACAGAGTGCCCTTGTGAGAAGACGTTTCTAATTTGTTATACCAATCAGAATAAGGTTACTGAGACTCCACACGTCTGTGATTTGTGCCAAAAGTTAAACACACGTAAAAGTTAAAAATATTTAATCACTGCCGTGATGCAGAGCTGCAGATGCACACATACAGAAGTGAAACGAACTGGTGCAGACATTTTTAACGTAAAATATGGGTCCTTACACTCTAAATATTAGTTTGTAAATTTGCCACATATAGTTTGTAAATTTACCAGACGTGCGTATAGGAGCGCTAAGAAAGTAGGTATAGCAGAATAGTTTCCCAGCCATCCTATGGCAGCACTTCTAAACTTTTTATAAAATAGTCAAATGTATATTGAAATTACCAGACTTGTATTGTAACAACTGTAAAAGTTTGCATATTTACAAGGCGGAAGCATTGTAACTGTCCCATACTGCGTTTAGGTTAATTACTTCCTAAACATTATAGGAAGTTTTTTTTACAGTGTAGGCATTTATGAGGATTTTAGAAGTTCACGCACTCTGCACACTTTCTGAAAGCCCTCTACAGAACGTGTGTTTTATGTGTCGTCATTATCAACGAGGGTTAGAATGAAAATACAAGCTTTATTTAATGAATTGAGCAACTTGATGTACTAATTTCTCTATTCAGTTTCTAGAGTGAAACGATATTTTGTAATGCATGTTTCAGTTTTTCTCACCCATTTATTTACCAGTTGTTTTATATTCTGTAAAGGAAAATAATTTCGTATTTTATTTTGCGTACCTCAATACATTACTCGCATTCAGCTTCTTAATTATCACAACTAAGAAATACATTCCTTTCTTGTAGTTACTTTAAAAAATATGTTCTAGGAGAGTTAATTCAGACAAATTTATTTCTAAAAATTTAAATTGCACATCGTACAACTTTAATTGTGGTAGTAAGATAAGTGTGTACTGTATCACAACTTGTAAAATGAAAACTGTGTACGTAACAATCTATTTTAACACCCAGGAACACCAAATAACACAAACCGTATATACGCCTTCCCTGCGACCTGTTACAATCCGTTGCGGTTTTATCGGAGGGATTTAAGTAATTTAAGCGTATCAAAGTTACTGGTTGAATTCCAATATCACCAATACGCAGTCACCACCTTCGGGTGTTGTTTTGAGTTCGTATCTATGATGAGCTATGAATATGAACATTGGTTTAATTCAGTTACTTCCTAGTCCCACTCATTCTTGTTCGTAAATAAGTATCAATTTTTCAGTTAGACGATGCAATTAAGATAACATTCAGATTCACTACGTGAAAGGAAATAATGGATGTTAACATTAACTTGCTTTTTATGAAAGAATTTGTGTAGTAAATAGGTAATTAAATTGAACAACCTACTTGTTTGTGTCTCGTGTTAATATTCATTGATTAAGATGCGTAAAACTTTTAAGTTAAAATTATTCAATGTCCCAATGAAATATGTTTCACGGAGGCATTGTCACTTTACAGCATTATTTTCGCTCCGAAATATTCAGAATAATTACAATAGCTTTAAATATATATTTCCAGTTTTTCTGGTGCTCTTCTTGTTTTGTAAGTTACACAGAGGCGTGCTTTTAACGTTTATAATGTTATATGGTTACAGAGAAAGACCCATGTGTAACCACAGAAACAGCGAATTTTTAATAAAATTTGTTTGGAAGATAAATATCTCAAAGTCCCAAAACAACGGCTTTAATCATTGTAATTTTTTTGCGAATTGTAATTAATCGCAAGTAGGCCTAAATTACACTAATATAGATAGGGTTTTCAGAAATCTGAGTGGCTTAGCAGATAACAGTAAAAAATAGCATGCCTGCAGGTGTTCGTAAACCACATATAAAGAAAACCCGGTCCTTATTATTCTGCTGATCATAGTTTAGCATCCAAGCATAGTTAATGTTCATCTGCTGTTACTGCTAGTCATAAACTTATGAATAATGATGTCATTCATTTGAAAATCTCCAGTTTAACGTCCCTCAAGTGCTTTCAGGTGTGACAATCTCATACTTTTATATGTGTATGAAGTAATTTTAGTTTTGGAGAAGTTACTAGTGGCCATAGGGCTCTTAACATGATAATGCTTTTTACATTATTTTTTATCGAAATACTGTGCAATATAACGTTTTTGATAAGGGAATAAATAATCCCTATTAAAGTCTACAAAACTATATTTTGAAATACTAATATAGAAATAATAGGGCTGTATCTTAAATGTTATTTGATGATGCTAACCAAGTTAGTGTAAATTTATTTTCACCAAACATCGATGATTTGGAATACATGTAATGGTTGCTGCTACATTCGAAAATTGTTCCTTATCATCCGAAGCTGGTTGTGAAGTACAGTAATATCCCAACTAATATGCAGTGACAGGCGCATTACGTACGAACTGAATTGTGGCTGGCCTGCTGGCGTGACGTCGGCCCCGCCTCCGCAGCCCCCACATGCGCTTATGAAAACCTTACTCGATCTATTCGATAGAGTTAAAGTTAGGCCTACTCTGAAGCAGTTCCAAAACTGGGTACGAGTACAGTCTACCTCCGTTCGAAATCTCTATATATTTAACTATCTCTTCGCCGGATGTACACGGACCTACCTTCGCCGTATATACTCTAACCTACCCAGCTCGGGAGCAGGGTAGGTAAGATGTCAGCAAACGGAAACCATGAAAAAGCGCTTGAAAAGTAAACGAACATAAGCTCTTGCGTGTGTGTACACTAAAGAAAGTCTGTTTTCGTTGGCTGTGTCGTGTTTGGACTGTAAACATTACTAGTACGCAATATATACAGTATACTTGTCACATGTGAGAATGCCATTATTTTGACAGTTGTGTTGGCATAGAATCACCATTTTATTCCTCTGCCTCAAGTGATTGTTGCAGAAACACACTCAGCTGGCTTTCAGATTGTGCACTTAATCAAAGTGAATATTATTTTGCCGTAGAAATTTCTACACATTATAGTAAGAGATGGTTTATTTATCGCGGGAAAACAGGACTGTTTGCTGCATTTCAGCACACGCTCAGCTTACCAGATGATTACTGGCTTTAGCTCGTACTTGGAACGTTTGCCCTATTTGACTGAGACAATAAGGATACCGTATATTGTAAGAAACTACAGCGTTTTCAAGGGTATGTTAGCACAAAACATTTTCGCGATATAGCACCATCTCTAACCATCCGTCTAGTTATGGTATTCAGAAATGTCAAACAGGAATTACTTGAGACGAACAATACTTACGTTGTACCAGTGCAATATGATATTCTGCATTTTCCGAACTTGGTCTACGGTGACTGAAATCTGAAGATTTCTCCGCTTTTTTAAAACAGGCCGCCAACGTACAACTTATTAGTTATTTCTTACGCTCGAAAAAAATACCCGTTTAACATACAAAGATTGAGTATATCTGATAACGTGCTAAACAGTACCGAGTAGATTATACCTACTAACTTTTCGTAAGCGCCTCAGGTGTCGTCGTCGTCGACGGCGGCAGTGGGCCAAGGAGAGCCCGTCTGGCGCCGCGCGGCGCCGCCCGAGGTGTCTACCCGACACAGCAACGTCTGGAGTCTGGGAGTGTTTCGTGTCAAACATGCCCCGTCGCTAACTTTGCCCTTTTCACACCCAGAGCCCGCCCACAGGGGCCCGACCCATCCCCCACCCCTCCACCAACAACGACTAAATTATTGGTTCCCCCTCCCTCAGTCCTCAGTCGATCCATGGACCCCCTACTCTCTAAGCCGTCGCCGCTCCCCGGGTAGAAATGTCACCCAGTTTTATTTTTCCGCGTCGCTATTTATTCCGCGGGCCGTGTGTCACAACGAGGTCGGCGCCGATTTATTTAATCCTTTATCATTTCTTTTTTACTTCGAGTTTCAGGTCTCGACTTTTTTCGCCGACCACATCGTGTGTGTTGCGTCGGTTAGTAAGACCTCGCGAGTTGCGGACATAGTGGGCGGACATAAGCGTATGATTACAAACTAAAGGCGCTTATGAAAATTAACTCGTTGGAGTACAGTCACGTGATCAGGTTTTATTGATTGCCAAGATTTGATAACCACCTGCAGTGCTATTCAAGATTCTAAAATGACGGGAATCGAAAAAAAAAAAAAAAAAAACCTACATATTTTATACGTGATAAATATTTTGCTAAATATATATCTATAGTGCATGCTTTACGTGTATTATAAGTTATATTCAAATATAATATTTAGCTGCAGTAGTTGACTAAGTGGCCATTAGTTGAAATTCCGAACACCAAAAACTTGAAATTTTGGCTGACCTACCCTAGTGAATTTTCATAAGCGCCCTAGGAACAGATAAATGTAAGATGGGGATGCTGAATTGTTGATTTGATGGGAGATGTTCTCAGCCAGTCGCGTGTCTTGTTTGTGAAGTTAAAACATTTCAAATACCATTCTGGGGTGGAGGAGCTTCCATGTTTCGGCTACACTGAATAGTAACTACCTAAACTGAAATGTGTTTATCACAGACATAGTTTAGGATACTTGCAATACACCAGCTTGGAAATATAGCAAATGTTGAGCAATTATTAAATACGAAATATCCCAGAGAAAACCCTCCGGCAGACGGCGCGGATCAGGCACGACCTACACCGGCAATATTATCCGGATCGCCGTTGTGGAAGTCGGGTGAAGAGTTGCCATTGCCAGTGGTAGTCATCACCTCGCAAAAGTCATCAGAGAATCACCTAACGGCATTTTTACCGTATTGTGTGTAAGGTTAACGTGGCCGTTTGGGTAGATCAATTTTGTGCGTTCAACGGCTAGAAATGTAGAAGCGGTAAATATGACACAACACGCGTTTTTAGCCTCCCCTAGCCTCTTTGAGACATTCGGTTATGACCCTACCGTTTTATGACGTAATATTAACTATAACGGTGTATTGTACACACATATACCTTTGAAATAATCTGCACCAATATTTCCATACTTTAAAAAAAATTGTAATAATGCCTGTTTTTACCGTTTTCAGCCGCTATAAAATATGCTTTAAAGATTAGTTGTAAATTTAAACTGGGTTTACAAATGTGTAACGTATGCACTTTGATTGCTATTCTTAAGCTTGTATATGCGCATTGAGCAGTTTACGTATAATCTAGTAACGGCCTAAGCTCTGCACACCACTCAGCTGCTCGGGCAGGTGGCTACCTTAAGAAAATATATGTATGTGAAGTAGTTTTCATAGGTCAGACGTGGGGTCCTCCCCCGAGAAATTTTGGATTTTAAAGTGCAAATTGATGCTCTTTAAGGGGTTTTCGAGTCTAAATATAAAATATACAGCTGGCAGAAATTGTTATATTTTTAAATATTAAACCTTAAAGTGGGTACATATGCGTGTACAGGGTTCCCCTGTCCATCCCCCCCCCCTTTCTCCGTAGCCAGTGATTACTAGTACCCAGCTTCTTAACTGTCATAAAAAGAATGACATTAATTTTAATACTTTTCTTCTTGTACTTACAGTAAATAAATATGTTGTATGAAGCTTAAATCAAATAATTTTATTTCTAAAAAAAATTTAATCCAAGTTCTGCAACTTTAAATGTAGACTGTATCGAAACTTTAAAATACAATACATGTCATGCACCAATCTTCGTAAGATCGTGTCCATTCGAGTCTCTTGTCATTGTATTGTCATCGTTGTCCTCGTCCATTTTGGGGCCATTTTTCATAAACCTAATTTTGTTGTTTAATTTTCTGTCGACTGTCTGGCTACGACTATTCTCTGTTGCGAAATTATTTATTTTTGTGTTATGTGTCGTCATTTTGTACAATACTGTATTTATTTCCGAAATTGTACGTACGGTATGTGTTTATTGACAAGGACTGAGATTGGCTCGCAACGACGTATGTCAAAAAAAATTAAATTTTAAGTTTATAATACTAACTTCTTGGCAGAAATTGTTCGAAGATCATAATATAAGTTAGTAAGTTTCACGTACAACAGAACATAACTTCACACGCAACATCATCGTTCATGCGCTAGGCGAGGAGCATCCTTCATGGATTATTACCTGCATCGATGATTCCAGCCGATGAATCCTACTCGGTGATTATTCAGTCGGTTAGCTGTTACCTGTTACCGACATGAGGATCCAGTGAAACGTGCTGGGAATCAGTGTTATATTTGACAGAGATTTGTGCTGATCAACCTATCTTTTTTACAGCCTCTATTAAACAATGACAACCAGTCGCAATTCTGCTGCAGTCGCTCAACATTACGGTACAGTTTTATGTTCTGGTTGAATGCCAATTGCAATCCAAAAGTAAAATTATCATTTAAATGACTAATGGTTTACCTGTTTTATTTTAGAACGGGATACATTATTTACAGACGCCTGTTGATTTAAGATGTACTTAGGAGACTGCCTACCTCAGAGCTCTGGCGACAGCAAGGATAGGTTTTTACTTATTAAATTTTATTCCGTGGGGCTGAGTTCCGTTTTGTTATATATCTTCCGGACGAAAGTGATTTTTCTGCATCGAGAAAATGTTGTTGAGTGAGTAAAACTGTAGCAAACAAATTGTGAATAGTCGTTTCAGAGTATTTTCAGTGCGTAAAAATACTTCTTTGCTGACAGTTTTCAGGATATAGAAAAAAAACAACCTAAAAGATCCTTTAAAAATGTGCGCAACACCGAGATAAATAAAAGAAGTCAGTGATGGTGTATATGTAGCTTCAACAGGTACTGAGAGATATATAGAAAATAATGTATCATGTAAAACCCTATGCTTGCTCCTGCCGTGGCTCTGAGGTAGGTAGCGACCTCGTGGGGAAGTTTTAGACAATTTTATTGTGTTTTCAGTTTTTGAGCCATAACGTTTATTCAAATTGTGTTATCGAAAATTTCTCTTCGACAAAGAATATGATATATTCTTGGTAAACTGCTCAACAAAAATAATAACGGAATCATTCATTAATTTATCATGTAGAATCATTGCAAGAGAGCCATAGGTTAACTTTCAAGAATTCGCTTTTGCAATGATTCTGCATGACAAATTAATGAAAGATTCCATTATTATTTATGTCAAGGAGTTTACCGAGAATGTTGCCTAGGTAAAAGATGGCAGCACAAGTTCGTACGATATTTCGTCGTTCTATTGTGAACACATGGAAGGAATTCTTTGCTGGCGACAAGCGTCGGACGTATCGCGCCGCTGTATTATAAAAACTTTTTTACGGTAGAGGAGCAGAGTACGTCTAAAATAAACTAGCTTCTCTAAATATTTTATCCCTATCTAAAATAAAACTGGAAAACTTTTCCAGTTCTTAAAATACATTTATTTATACAATTGCTATTGGCGTTCAACCGTAGAACATAAAACTGCATACGATAATGTTGAGCGACTGCACCATAACTGTGACTGTACCACAAATACGAACAAGTGTACCATTATTGCAAGTAACTTAAATATCCACGCTATTGCTCAACATGGGACTTTCGTCTTCAATAATGTTTCTTAAAATTAGAGAAACCGTATTACACGAACACGCACATCAGTCAAAGTCGTGCTAGCGACACTCTTATTTAATCTCGATCGACAGATTTTTTTGGTCAGTTGAAAATATCAGAGTAAATTAGTGTGTATAACAAACATAGTGTGCGAATTGTATCGCACTCAAAACTATACATCTGTATTATTTTTGACAAGGCGGTGTTCAGAAGTGCTTTCTTTACCGTGAAACTGTTTACGTCACTCGAATTTCACGCACGTATAAAACAAAAACGTGTATTGGTACACTGTTACCAATGCCACGATTTTCCTTGATGTGCTCCGTGTGAAACAAGTTTGAAACAAACTTGAAAGAACTGAATCTTCAGCACAGAAAAATTACCGTTTTAGATCAACAATAATACAAAATTATGCAAACGTGTGACCCGGCAAGAAAATGTGAAAAGATATCTGAATGTTTTGACCGTCGCGTGTCTGTACTGTACAATGAAATTTTTTTTTTTTTTTTTTTTTTTTTTAGTCTCCTGAAATGAATCTTGTAATGAATTTCTTGTTGAAATTAGACACACCATGCTCGATCCGGTTTGCGTGTAACTTCTTGCTTGTTGGATGGTAGTAGCTGTTAGTTATGTCATCGTAATCCCAGGATGAATGTATCCACTTTGTCGAGCACGAATGTTTGTTGCAGTTTTTGTGCGTCTGCCAGCCGAGAAACCTGAGTAAGTTGCTGCTGTGCACTTGGCTTGAATGGACAAGCGTATTAAGTCGAAGGTATAATTAAACACGAGTTTAAATACATCTCGGAGGGTTCAGGTTATCGCCAAAAATATATTTACCTTATTAAATTAATGTATATATTTATTTAATTTTTTGTACTGACATGAAGTTGTTGTAGCTCTTATCAGTAATTATTGTAAAATATGGACCTATAAGAATTTGATTGGAACTATACAGACAGAACACTAAGCAGACCTGTACTTACAAACAATGCCTGTAGAGTTTTATTTGCAAAATAATTCCTTGTAGATTTGACAAGTTGTAACTTAAAACGTTTCAACCAATTACAAAAATCAAAAGTATAAATAATTTGTAATTTTTTTGACAGGGTGCCGAAGTGTATTTTGTTTTAAATAAAAAACTTGTAGTAACTATTGGTGCAATTTTTTTATTGGCATTTCTAATATTCAAACTTAAAAAAAAAGTATTTGAAACGTAATTTTGTAGTATTTAACTCAAGGAACTTTTTTTTTAAGTTTTAAAGAATTTTATTGGAATAAAATTTTAAGCGTGATCGTTCGGTTATAATGGATTCAGGCGTTAGAAAAATTAGTATTTTGATCCTTTCTGTACGTAGCTGGCCCAATGTTTGTTCCGTTATCAAAACCAGTCAGGCGTGGCCTCTGTTTTCTGCAGTCGTGATAAATCATTAGTGTTGAAGAGTGTTAAGTGTTTCAAGGGAAACTGTCCTGGGGGTTCAAATCCTGGCTCGGGCGTGGCTGTTGTGTTGTCCCTTCACCTCACTTCACCCTCATTGGCCATTAAGGGCAACCTTTAAACGCGTATGAAGTGCCGCATCGCCTTAACGAGCACAGAACTGAACCAGCGTGCATGATTCCCGCTGAACAGTTTTTACTACGGGACACTAAGCAGTGACCATATTATTGTATTAGTGGGACGTCTGTAATTAAGTTCAATGCAGGTCGCAATCTGAGTTTCGCATACGTCCGGTTAGTACATTTTGAAGTACGGCAGTGTGAAAATGCCGTTTTTAGCAACGTAGGAGGGCTTATAAACAGTGTTTTTTAATAAGCGTGGTGTCTTACCAGTGAGATTCCGACCTTGTCCGAAGTATGTTTTATTTTCGAACGTTGGCACAATGGGCACACGTAGAATATTTTCGTAAAAAAAAAACACATTTACGAACATACTTTGCAGTGCATTTGAAGTACGTGCTAGGCTTCAGATCCATCCCACTACATTTCACTGATAGCTGCAGCCAATGAGAGACATGCCTGAACAAATAAACGCTGCCAATTACTACGAAGCAGAGAACTGCTGACATGCTTTCAAGGCAATGAAACAAAAAGGTGCAAACATATTTTAGCGACATACTCTCTGCTCTGTAAATAGTAAATTGACTGCTCATAAAAGGAAGGTTGCACAGGTAACTCTATAGAGTAATTTTCCTTCATTATCAATCGGTGGTGTCTTTTTTTATAACTGCATTATGTGCATATAAAATGACAATATTGTGGTTTCGTCGAGGTTGACAACTGCCATGTTTGATTCCAACTCTTTTTTTAATGCACTTTTTTTGGTGTTAATCTGCTAAAAGCCGTTGCGATACAATTATCTGTTCAAGGTCGTCTGAAAGTATACGCGAGACGTGTTAAGCGAACCTCTCTGCAGACAGTTATGGAGTTTCTCTCTAATCACCTGTCACACAGTACTTTTTGCAACACAAGAACATGCGGAAACATTTGTGAAAATTTTGGTGTTTGTGGACACTGCAGACGTAATAATAAAAAAATTAACAATATTAAGAAAGTAAAGAATTTTATGTATAAAGAAAACATTTTCATAAAATAGCAGTGTAACGTAATTTGTGCGTAATGTTTTCATTGCTTCTACAAGTATTGTTTTCACTTATTTTCCACAAAAAAAAAGTTGACATAAATATAAATCTTCACTTATATGTGCACTAACACTATTCTGATTTGTGACAACAGGCCATGGCCGATTTCCTTCCCAGTTCCTTTCCTTTTGTTAAGTTTAGTGTATTAGTCTGTAATGATCTCGCTGTCGATGAGACGTAAAGTCCAGTATAATAAATATTCTGATTGGTTGAAATTCCCACCTCGTAGCAAACCCTCCATGGTCGCGAGCACCTTGTAAATTAAACCTTCCAGTGGGAGCATACATACGGTTGGCCATGCTAGGTTCAATTGAACCTTGCAAGCAATATCCCATCATGACCCGCAGCTTTTACAGATGTTCAAGATCGTTCCTTGGACTTGGGTCGTAACAGGTTATTATTCTAAGAGTCTGTTCGAACTCAAGACAAAAACGAAACTTACAACTCATTTATGACTTACACAAATGTCCAACGAAAATACCATCCTATAGTAATAATTTTTTGCATATTTATTCAAATATTATGGCTTTGAAATTCCCCTTCATTACCTTACGTTTGTATTTGTGAAAATTTCCTGAAATACATCTGCAATGAGGATGATATTATCCAGTTAAAAAGGGCCCTGCCATTAACGAAATAAAAGCGTCAGAAATGAATACAGAGAACTTCTCCTGTGATAAACCAGCATCCCTAGTTATAGTTCATTGTTATTCAGGTACATGAATTATTTGTAATTGTTCTTTTGTTAATGTTCAGTTTCAGATGTTAATTTCTGGGAAATCTGGAGTACTAAACATCAATTCCATATATTATTATTAATTTATTTGATTGTTAAGGGGCCAATAAGGTGGTGATGAATGAGAACGTACAGATGAGTGGTGCTAGTTTTCTTACGATGTGATATATATATATATATAAGTAAATAAATAAATGAATAAATATATATAAATATAAATATATATATATATATATATATATATATATATATATATATATATATATATATAATATAGGTAAATGTACACGAAATGTGTTCAGTCTCAAAATACAAGAGAACATATTTTATAAATGCATTAACTGTCATTTAGCTATATCAACAACTAGTTTCATAAAACTTTACAAAAACATTTTTTTTTTCATTAATTGTACTATGGCATCTTTTTCCATAAGTATTGTTGCGTGCCATGTTCCTGGAGGCCAGTGGTCGGCGGCTGTTTCGTAACACCTTGAGGGCTGGCCGATGACTCAAAGCCCGGGTGGCTCATAGTGGGAAAACCGCCGAAACTACGTCATAGATGCCTGTCCCAACTGCGTCTTAACCCTTCGTGGGCGGCCGACGTGACTACGAGCTCATCCGAAACATGATGAAATATCTATTTTTAGACCCCTGTAATGCGGGGAATAACCGACTGTCTGGGCTAGTATAAAACCACAGAATCGGCACATTTGAGGAGAGTTCGCTATTGGAAGTGCTAGAGGAAGGTGCTACGCCTGTGGAGAGAGAGACTGGTGAAGACATCTTGGTGACGTCAAAGTCTACTGTGAGGCGGCAGGCGGCTACCTGCGGAGCAGTGTTGGCGATACAAGAGGACTGCTGCGGCGGGCTGACAGGCGAAGAGGAGGTGCGCGACGGGAGTCGAACAGAAGACTTCAAGAGTGAAGACAGCGGTGCACTCGGGGTGCTGCGCAGCACATGG